>KE153355.1:0-19249 GCA_000411095.1 Aethionema arabicum
CCGGTACGTCTCGTGGGAGATCGGTACTCCCAAAATCCAATAAGAAAGAACTTGTTTCTTACAGGAAAAACACAGAGAAAACTTGAAGAAGAACAAGAGAGCAACAATGGTGAATATAGGTAAAAATCTGTAAATCGCTCTAACTAATCAGATTAGCTCGCTTGATGATTTATTACCCCTTTGATAAAACGCTGTCGTTTTCCCATCTGCAGATCTTAATTTGCATCTGGGCATTTTTAATCACTTTGGCCCAAGTCTTCCTTTTGGGCCCAATGCTGTCTTTTGTTCGACCCTAATCGAGACATTAGTTCTACACAGTTTTCACAAAAATAGTGACGCAATTTTTTGTGTGAAAATTACACTTCTCTTTCATAAACATATAATAAAGTAAAACTTTGTTATCAAAAATATATATAACCAACTTCACTAAAAAAATTAAGCATTAAGATAATTGTATATAATATGATGAATATGTAACGGTAGGGTGATTTTTCTTGGTATGATTTGTCTTTTATGGAAACAAAAACAATAATGGGACCCTTTTGATTCGAATAATTTAGATCCAAATTTTGATAATCACATCAAAATAATTTACACACACAAGACACGTGTCACTTTTTAGTGTTTGGTTCATGTATTTATCGAACAGTGATTCCATACTTAGCCCCAAAATTCATCTCTATCTCTAATCCACAATCTTCTGATTCATATCCTTCGAATCTTTTTCTTAATGGAATTCCAATTTCAATGTCAAATTTGATCTTTCTGGGCTCTGTTTTTTGGGAGCTTTGAAGTGAGTGGATCGATCTACTTTGTCTTCATCGATTTTATTCTTTTGGGTGAAGAGATGGCGTCGGTGTTCTTGTATCATGTTGTGGGAGATCTAACGGTGGGGAAACCGGAGATGGTTGAGTTTTATGAAACGGAGACGGTGGAATCGGCAATTAGGGCTATTGGTGAGTCAACAGAGTGTGGAATTCCGGTATGGAGGAGGAGATCGATGCCGGTTTTACCTGGATTTGTGGAGAATAATGAGATGAGACAACATAGATTTGTTGGGATTTTGAATTCTCTAGATATCGTTGCGTTTTTAGCTAATAAAGAGTGTTTGCAAGAGGAAGCTGCCATGAAAATTCCGGTCTCAGAAGTTGTTTCGCCTAATAATACTCTCCTTAAACAGGTTGATCCTGGCACAAGGTTAGCTCTTTTTCTCCTTCGTTTTCTGAGTTTAATGAACGATTTAGCTTAGATTGATGAAGATCATCTACTTGATTATCATGATGCTTAACTGGTAAAGCTATGTTTAAGCTCAGTAATGTCATATAGGAATTTGAGGGCTGGCGTTGGACTCTATTTTGGTGTGTTGATATTAACTGTTTACATCTAGATCTTAAGATTCCATGGAGGTTTTTGTCTCCTTTTACCACAAAAAAGTCATAAGGTTAAATATAGGTGGCAGGATTTGATGTGTGTGATTCTTGAATTGCATGTAAAAGTCTACTAAGTTGACCCTTTTAGGGTGAAAGTAACAAGAAAAGATCCCATTTTCTTGATTCTTGGGTGAATTAATAGTTGACTAAATCTGAGATCTCTGGTTTCATTTATTTCTCTCAAGAAAGTTGTGGATTTTACTAAATCAGCTAAAGCCATTAGGTGCATCCTGTTGTTGGTCACTGTTGAATTCACATAACGGCTTTAGGTTTCAAGAATTAGTCTTAGTTTTGGTTTAGGATCTCATAATTAAAAGAACAGAAAGAAAAAGGTTGGATTTGAATAATAGTCCATGTGCTTAGATACTCACATTTTGATCTTAGTCAATATATAATATTAGATACTAGAAAGTGGGACCTCTTTATTGTATTATATCATGATTGATTTTTATAAAAATTGGCAAAATTGATGGCCTCGGGTCTCAAAATTACCTACCTTGGTTAAGCAAAATGTAAGTAAACAATGTTTTCAGCGCCTGGTGATCTTGTGCTCTGTGTTATTGAGAAACGTTGTGAAGGAAGAAAACGCTCGAATCTTTTAGATTCGTTTCTGTTCTTCATGTCTCTTATCTTGCTTAGACCTTACTCAATATTGCATTTATCTCTAGGCTCCCATGTCCCTTGATCTTTATATCCATTGCTGCATTGAATTCAATATATGCTTGTTTCTTTGTGTGCTGTTTCACTTTCTTGGGAGCAAAACTATGGAATTTACAGCTTATTCAAGTCTTTATTATGTTCTGATGATGATCATGTATTGTCTTTATTATAATCTTAGGCTGATTGATGCTTTGGAGATGATGAAACAAGGAGTAAGACGACTTCTTGTTCCTAAAAGTGTTGTTTGGAGAGGTATGAGCAAGAGATTTTCTGTTCTTTACAACGGAAAATGGCTTAAGAACATTGAAAATTCAAGCAGTAGCAGTGGTCTTACCATGGATGCAGCCAATAGGCCTACTTCCATGGCTTCAAGCCGACGTGAGAAGTTTTGCTGTCTCTCAAGAGAAGATGTGATCCGTTTCCTAATAGGTTGTCTTGGAGCATTAGCTCCTTTACCTCTCACATCAATCTCCACTTTAGGAATCATCAATCTAAATTACAACTCCATTGAAGCTTCTCTCCCCGCCATTGAAGCTACTAAAAAGCCACTTTGTGATCCCAGTGCAATAGCTGTGTTAGAACAAACTGAAAATGAACAGTTCAAAATCATAGGAGAAATCTCAGCTTCAAAACTCTGGAAATGTGATTACTTAGCTGCAGCTTGGGCTTTAGCTAATCTTTATGCAGGTCAATTTGTAATGGGAGTTGAAGACAACATGTCTTCAAGATCATTTAGTGATTTTCTCCAAACATCATCACTTGGGGAACAAAATGCAGCAAATGGAACAAAAGTGAAGAAATTCAGCAGCAGAAGCATAGGTTTTAATCCAACAAGTCCAACGAGAATGAGCATAGGTAGGAGTATGTACAGAGGAAGAAGTGCACCATTAACTTGTAGAACTTCAAGTTCTTTAGCTGCAGTAATGGCGCAGATGCTGTCTCATAGAGCAACACATGTTTGGGTTACAGAAGTTGATTCAGATGATGTTTTAGTTGGAGTTGTTGGATATGGTGAGATATTGGCTGCTGTAACTAAACAGCCTTCTGCTTTTGTTTCATCAAATCGGTCTTATGAAGGGTTTGGAAATGATAATCAAAGCTAAAGACACAACAAAAAAGTTGGTGTTTTGGATTGATTCATGTGTTGATTTGTGTCTGTTATATGAGAAATGTTTGGGTTTAAAGATGGATTTTTTGGGGAATTAGGGATTTGTGTTGTTTTGAGCTCAGTTAAGTAAAAATAAAAGAGCTATTTTTTGGGGGAGGAGACAATAAGTCAGATAGTCAATGCTGGTTTTGTTATTGATTACTATCCAGTATATTTATTGTTACTGTTATTTACCATTTTATTTTAGTTATTGTTTTATTTTATGATATTTTATCAATTATACATAAGATTTTTCTTGTATTTATATATATATATATATATATCATTTTGTTTTACCACAGAGATGAAGAAAAATATAAATTTTATTCTTCCTTTTTTGAAGGTGAATGTTTGTTAAGGTTATAAACAAGATTATATATATATATATATATATATATNGTTTTAGTATTATTTTATTTCAAAATAAAATATAAGTATATTTCCATAATTTTATTTTTACATGTGCCATCGTTGAATTAATGTGTTAAAGCGATAAGAAATAATTTCAAAAGGAAATGATTTATTAATGTGTTTCACAAAGGGTATTTTTTTTTGTTAATTGAAATTAAATTAATAACTATGTGAGTTTCAGAAAAATTAAGGACAAAAATGCTACAAAGAATTTAGTGAATGTGTCTTAATATGTATGAAAATGCCACAAAAAAAATCATTATTTTTGTAAAACATAGGAGTAATTAAGAACTGATTCACGGATTATAGAATTAAATTTGAATAAATCATGAAATAAAGGTCCCATGAAGTTTGCTCTGTACAATAAATACATCACCGAAACTATTTAATAAACTCTCAAGTTTGACCACACACAAATTATATAAAAATAAAATAAAATAAAATAAAATAAAAGCCAGCCTATTTATATACGAGATAATTTGCAAAATAGCTTCAAATCTATCAATATATATCTTAAATACACAAATGACAACTAAGGATTTTATAGCTGCGTGACAAAAACTGAATTTCAAAATCAACATTAATATAAAGATATAAACAAATTTCATGAAATTAAATTATTTATTTATTAGTATTAAATGTACTTCCCCAACTCTCCAACCTACTCATGCATTTTACAACCATCTCACCAATATTTTCTCAATCTCATTACTATACACATACTTATATATTAATTTCAATCATAATTATAAAATGTCAATAAATATATTTTAGTTATTATAACATTTTTTGTTTTAATGGTATAAATATCACAAACACATGATTCAAAAGAAAAAATATCTCTTAAAATCTATTCTTTATTTTTATTTGATTTTTTTATCTCTTTTATCATCATCTAATATAGACCAAATACACAGGCATTATTTTAATATAAAATTTATTAATTTAATTTATTGTACTAAATTTGGTATTCTTTGAGGCAGGCAAAGTAGTTAATAACTTTAAAGTGTTGGTGTCAATATTAGTCATGAATCTCATTAGCCCATGCCTCCTTTGTTTCCAATCTTATAACCATTTTTTTATGTTTTTAAAAAATAATCTATATGAAATGTGTAAATGCTTTTCTCACAAAGATAATATTTTGTACATTTTTAGTTTTAAAATTCAAATTTTATTTTCTAATAAAACATATAATTGTAACACTTTTATTAAACTATGCGGTAAAAACAAAAGATATTTTTTAAATCAATAAATTAGTAAAGAATAAGCTATAGATTTAGATGCAGATTAAATATCTTAATTTTAGAGTTTATTTTAATATTTTAGCAACAAATTTCAAGTCTTTAAAGACATATACATGTGCATTAATAAATAGGCAAAATGTTAAGATATTAAACACAAGAGAAGTCAACAGTATGAACAAGCAACACATTGACTAAATTCTCAATAAGACAACTTTGTAATTAGTGAATTAATAATAATTAATTAAGGAAAATTAATCTTCAGATCTTGTTGATTATAGAATTCAGAGGAGAGAGGATAAAATTGGAACAAACATTTGATTTAAACATCTCTTACAATGACAGCATTTACTTCCACACTCTTTAAATTAATAAAAGATAATTAACAATTAATAATTAATTATAACATGTTGTGTTAGTCTCTGCACTTGAACATGAATAATTGTTTTTTACTTTAAATTAAAGCAAACAACTTAGATCTTATCAGAGCACTAAACATGATCCATTTATTACAAAATCTTAACAAAATATCAATTCATCACAAAAGACTTCAACTTTAACATCATCATCATCATCATCATCATTATCATCATCATCATCATCATCATCATCTTCATGAGTAATTAAACTTCCAAATTTGCCAAACTTAACCAAAAAATGACTACAAAGTACACAATCCCTAGTGATGAAACTTTATGAATTTGGAGTAAATAAAAACAGATATAGATTTGATTAAAAAAACCCAATCTTTCTTCAAATGAAAACATGAAAAAAGCCCTAAGACTTATCATATATGATCAGAATGGCAATGCAATAAAAGATATAATTAAATGATGATGATGATGTTGTTGAGTAGAGGAAAATGAAAGACTTTTAATGAAAAACTAAAGATAAATTTATAAACAAAATCAAGAACAGAAGATACTCTTTTCCTCTTCTCTTTCACTACTTTGCAGAAGAACACAACCAAAGACATGATTCTCTGCAAATTACAAGAATCAAACATCAGAACAAAGAAATGAAAAAAGAGAAATTCAAGAATTCAAGAAGAGGAAGATGAAGATGAAGGTGACCTTGAAGATTGAAGAATCAGATATGGCAGGAAAAGCAATTGCAGGATTTGGGAGTGAAAGAGCAATAACCATAAGGTCTATTTGGGATATTGCAGGTTATAGCATAGCAACAAGGAGAAGGTAAACAAAGCCCTTTTGGACCTCCACAACAAGTACAAAGTCCACATATTTGATATCTTCCAAGCTTTCTTCTTGTTTCATTCATTATCATAAACTTTTCTTCCATCAATGGCAGCATTACTACCTCTTCAGATGATTCCTTCTTTCCCTTTACATAAACAAAACCCCAATTTGAGAGAGAAACAACTAGGTCAGAACTTTGAAATTAGCTTAGGTTTACAGAACTAGGTCTAGATAAAAACTAGTTTTTTAAGTTGTATTAAGCATTTTTCAGGCAAAATCAGAAATACCCAAATGGAAAACAAAAGGGATCTACCAAATTGAGCATGAAAATGACATGGAAATTGTAAAAGAAGAGAAAAAAGAGAGACCCAGACCTTGATTTCAGAGGTTGATTGAGTGAAAATGATGAAAGTTGAGAAGAAGAGAAGGAAGAAGACGATAGAGATCTTGGGTTCTTGTAAAGCTCTCATCTTTTTTTGATTTGTGGGGTTTATGTGTTTAGGGATTTTGGTAAAGTAAACAGTGTGTGTAGGTAGCGAAACCCTTTTTTTCTTCTTCTTTGTTTTGTTCTCTTCTTCTACACTTTCTTCTTCTTCTTCAGCTTCAGTTTCTTCTTCTTCTTCTTCCTCTTCTTCTCTCTCGAGCTAACTCTTTTCAATTATTTGGTTAAAACATTTATTATTGGACGAAAAATGTTTATAATATATGAGGAAAGAAGTGGGTTCCTCCTCATTTATTATTCTTTTTTTTAACATATTTAAACCCATTTTAATGGTTCATTTTGAAATTAATTTGCCATAAAAAACAAGTCTTTTTCTAGTGGTTTACTAAAAGAGTGTAATTAAAAAAAATGAATACAATGTTCGTTATATCCGATAGTCTTTGATATCAAATCTTCAAAATCTAATTAATTTTTTCATTAATTAAAATTTTTTGAACTTATATTATGTAAAAACACGGTAATAGACTATAGCCTTCAAATGTTTAGAATTTGTAGTTTCTTTATATGGCCCAAATAATAAGGCCCAAAATAAAGCCCATTTCTCTAAGCTTTACATCTTCGTTCCACGGAGAAAGCTTTTGGCTAGGTTTCTCTGCAATACAACGATGGCGGCGAGAGGTGCACTGCTTCGATATCTTCGAGTCAACGTCAATCCTGCACTTCTAAACTCTACAATCGGCTCCCAAAAGTGTGCAATCCCTTTCAATCTATTTTCTCGTTCTTTTTCCGAGGAAGTTCGAGGTTCATTTCTAGATAAATCTGAGGTCACAGATCGTGTTCTTTCTGTCGTTAAGAACTATAAACAAGTGGATCCCTCAAAGGTAGTCCAGATCACCTCTTCTCTGTATAATAGATAGTTTTGATCGAAGAAATGTACCGATTAAATTAGTCGCAACTTCATTAGTACTTGGTAGAACATAGGGTTTGAAATCTGGTTTTTGATGCATTCGAACATTTTTATACATGAATTTGAGCATATTTCTGGAAGCTATATCGCATTTAGTTCCTCCTTCATTTCTCTTTGATTGGGTTACGGAGATTTGTCTATTTGTTATCTACACTTGGCAACAATGCAAATTTGTGACCATGTGTTGGAAACTGTTGAGTCAGGCCTATGTATTATCCTTAGGACATGAATAAAACTCACTCCTTGTAGGCTTGTACTGTAAATTTCTGTGAATTCTTGAATTTTTCATGCCAGATTTTGGATTTTCAAGCTGTTCCAGAGTGCATTTGACTGATTTAATTCTCTTTGATGTTCCAATCTCAATTGTCTTTGATTCTTTCAACATAATGATCCTGTAAAAGATAGAGATATAGGATTTGGTTTTGCTCTAACTAAAGCTGCAACTCCTATTAAAGGTTGTGTAGTTTTGAGAAGTTGAATCTAAATGATGTTGTAGAAGAGGGAGTTATAGGATTAGGCGTTGCTCTAAATAAAGCTGCAACTATAGTGTTGCAAAATTATAAGCTCTAGTATATGCTAAAGCTATAGTGTTGTTGTGATTACTTACAGGTGACACCAAAAGCGAGTTTCCAAAATGATCTAGGATTAGACAGTTTGGACAGTGTGGAGGTAGTGATGGCATTGGAAGAAGAATTCAAATTTGAGATACCTGATAGTGAAGCAGACAAGATTCAGTCCATTGATCAAGCTGTCGACTTTATTTCTGCTCATCCTCAGGCTAAGTAAAAGGGGGAGCAACAAATTCTTCATCTCAATAAAAAACTAAAGAATTTAAATATGTTTTGTTTTCACTTCTGAGAGAAAACTAAACATTACCATTCTCATGTCTCTCTGTTTTTGTTTCTGGAATCGAAGTATTCAAGAGAAGTATTTTTGCTCTACTTCTTGGTTTCATAAGTGATAGATGTGTTTCTAGCTTCATTCCTCTATGAACCTTCTCTAGCCACCTATAACATATGATCAATATCTCTTACACAGATTTAGTATCTAAAAAAATAAACGATAATTAGTCCAACATGATTCGTCAGATTTCTTACTTGTTTTGTAAGTGTGTATATTTTAGTAAGTATAGAATCAGACAAAATTTACTTTTTGACAAATATGAAGGCAAAAGGTGAAAAGTGAAAATGTATCTCTTCTTTAAGATGCAGTGAATCAACACAGAGGCTATCAAGTCGTACAAAATTAAATAAAGTAACGTAAGCCAAATGTTTTGGAAAAAGATGTTTACATGAGATCTGTTGAATCTTCCTCTTCCAGTAGCTGCATCTGCAATAATGTACCCAACAATCAGATTTACTCTCTTCAATTACATATACCTTATTTAATCATAAATTCTCAATTAAGTTTATTCCGGTATATTATGCTGTTTTATAACCTACTTATATAGCAAATTTGTCTAAATGCAAGTCTGCGAATGAGTTTCCTAGATCAAGGAATGGGCTAAAAGAAAGGAAAAGTAACCTGGTGTCGTTTTGATTGCTTTTAGGAGAGGGTGAGATTAAAGTGGTATCATCGTCTTCTTCCTGCCTGCTGCACTTGTGACCCTGCCGCCGGTGCACCTGGTTGCTCCTCTGCGACATTTGCTGCTTGTGTGACGGCATTCATCACCACGAGTCCCAGTGGTATCAAGTACATCCACTGGCGTATCACAAGAATTTTAAATCAGGGAATGTTTATATCCACTGTCATTGAAAGGTTGTAGCATTTATAGGGTTACTTACATATTTTGCCCAAAATGATCTCTCTGGTGGTGGTTCCATTTCGCCCTCCACATTCTCAACGCCTAGAATCTCCTCAGTGAATATTGGAGTTCTGTGGAATGGTCAGGTAAGGGTAAAATAAGAAAGAAGTGTGTAAATATAGACGTATCCGTTAATCTAAAGTTAAGTCATTTGATGCAAAAAAAACCCCAATGTTCAATCTACCTTGGTGCCTGCTCACTGCTCTTCAGAATCGTGTGGGAGTTGAAAGACCATTTTGCTGGCTACAGTTAGCAAGAAAAAAAAAACATCAATTACATTGCATAGATGATCAAAAACAGAAGACAAAGGAGGAAGTCCATGTCTTATTAATCTCAGTCAAAGTTTGTAAACGTAAGAGATGTCTATGGGATAGCAGCTTACAAGTTTGAACTCTCGAGGATATTGACATGCTCCAGGAGAACCATAACTAACTGCCAAGATGTTGGCACCGTCCTGCAAAACGGAAAGATAGTACAGCAAGTGAGTTGAGCGAGACTAGTATAATCCTGAGCCGAATTCAAAGTCCGAAATTTCCGGATCATGAATAATTAAAATGCTAAGGTGCGAACCAATCTAAGAGCTCAGAAACGTTTGGACCAAAAACAAAAAGGATATTACCATGTGTATAATGAAATGCTCATCCAAGCCATCCCGTGGTAGACACCTCTGTAATAAAAAATGTATGATGTTTTAAGACAAGATACAAAAGTAAGAGCAGAAAAACAAAAGAAGGAAACAAATTACAAAAGATTGAGACTAGAACAAATTCCAAGGTGTTTAGATTAACCTAAAAATATATCATTCCACTCCGAACAGTAATGCCCATTTATTTCAAAAGATTAGAAATCTGTAATCTACTGGAAGTTCAATGAGTGAAACTAAATGAACTATTTTTAACTTAGCAGAAACCACCATGGACAAAAGAGCATGCCTTCAATAAGATGTAAAACAATAAAAAGCCGACAATCTACTGCTGCAAACTTGAGAAAACAGTAGCAAACAATCGGATAAAAATGATAAAGCACGTCAAAAAAGAGAGAAATCAACCTAAAAGGTTGACATGACTTACAGCTCTAACAGATGCAATCACAGACTCTCTCCCTGGTGGGCTGAGGACATTGGATGGAAGTCTTATCGTATAAAACTCATCTCCTTTCAGCAGATTCTACAAATGGGTTCCAATAAAATCATTAGATTTCTCTATTCCAGGGGAAAATAAGGAGATAACTGATGAAATTTCTGAATAGTACTTTGAATTTATCTTTCTCTTCATCCGAGAAATCATTCCTTGAGAACCGCAGCTTTGTTAATGTCTGTATAAAAGAAGATCAAGGTCAGCTCATTGGTAAATTCAGCGGCACTACTACGAGTTAGCTAAAATTTAAGGCACATAATATTCATGAAGATATGTCATTCACTTTGCTTAAAGCGAGCTATAGATCAGGTAATTCACACCGAGTGTTAAACATAAATATGACGCTAACATATCCAACCACATCAATTTCTTGATCATCTAAATTTTCCTCGTTGACTCAATTCCATCCGATGGACAGTTCCATTTTGCCTAATTATATTTTGTTTCCCCATGACTAAAAGCATCACACAGAGCAAGCCAGTTTCTAGGGTTCACAATGCAAACTGAATAAGCTAGAATATACTTCAATAGATGCGATCCACAATAAAAAAACGGCAAAAAAAAAGGATCGCGAGAAGGAGCAAACCTTGCCGCCATGACTCCAAGTCTTGACGCGAGCGGAAAAAGTACCAGCAGGAGAGAAATCTGAATCCCCGAAGGCATGATCGAGAGTAAACTGGACTTTAGAATCCAAATCGGGATCTGAATACCTTTTCCTTATAGTGGGAGTCGACGGAGGCGACGAAGACGCCGGTGAAGACGAGTAAACTTCAGTTGAGCGTTGCCTTCCTCCTTCCAGACCAAACTCATCATCGTCAATGAGTAGCTCGTCTGATTGAAAAGCAAGGGAGCAAGAGAGAACAAAACATGAAAAGAAAAAAAACAATACGAGCTTCGCCATTATTGCCGTCTCCTTCCAACGATTGAGCTTTCTTTCGTGTAGATCAGCAAGAGTAGACTCCTTAAGCACTAGAAAAAAAATGGGCCGAATTATACAATGGGCCTGAATAAAGAATAGGCCGGCCCAGATGAACCCTAGAGAAACCTCGGTCCGTCATGACTCCGGTTTATCCCGGTTTAAGATCTCGTATACAATATAGATAATTGCACGCAAAACCCCTAGATTTTGCTGAAATTATAATTATGACTAAAAACTTAAAATAAGGAATACAATACGAATACATAGCTGGAATATTTACTTATTACCCACACATACTTTTGATGTTTTTCTATAAGTAACAAGATAGTTTACAAAGGGGAATGTAACCAGAAACAGCACCTGGAGTATGCTCTAAAGCTTGAAATGATAGATTGTGTCTAAAAGTCGTTAGCTTTCCTTCTTAGTTCGTTTAATTCGTTCTCGATCTCTGAGTCCTTAAAAGGGTATCTCGTGTTTGCTGCTACTGTGCTTCTCCCCGGAGGAAGCTCTCCTTTCTGCACCATAACCATACAAATAGTGAAACCGATGTTGTAGGGAAACAAGAGATTATGAACATCAAAGAAACAAATAAGATCGTTTGGTGAAGTTTAAACCTTTGAGCTACTGGACAACTCTTTCTTTAAGTTTGCAAGATCGTCATCCACAGAAGAAGTTTCAAGCATTTGAAACTGCACGTCACCAAGAACAATTTAACATGGTTGTATGCAAAGAAGTTATCCTCTTACCACAAAAAAAAGACATTTTTCAGTCCGCAGATTTTCCGTATAGTATCTCAGATTGGGTAATCTCCTCAAAGACTTTAGCTCGAAACAAATTTTAATAAACAGAAGATTATTTTACTTAGAAAGACTACTAAGGCAGGATATAAGTAACCAACCTTTCCTTCAAGTTCGTCTGATCCAATCTGAGTAAGTGCATCTGCTTCAGACTCCATAGCCATCACTGCAAAGCACATTCTAGAGTTTAGTTTCTACCGGAATAGTCATAGCTAAAAAAAAGAATGTGAGGTCTTTCACAATAAAATATTCCAACTTAAGAATTGTGATACCAATAACTGAAACATAAATCAACCCCTTCTTGAAGACGACAAAAAACTTCACGGTTGACTAGAAAATAGACAAATTGCTAGAAATGGAAATATAACTTATCCAATGTCATTGTATGTCGAACCTAAACACAAAAAAGGGTTCCACTAATTTTATACTTTCTACGGTGGTGCAAAGACAAGTTTATAAAAGTCTGCTCAATTTGGAGGGTCAATGGACCTTACCTTTCTCCTCCATTTTCTCAAAAGCTGAAAGAGCCCCACTTGTATTCACTGTCCCTATCATCTCTTGCACTTTGGTCGCAGTCCTAGCAGGAAATAAGAAAGAAAGAGTTGGGACAATGTCAAAATCGAGAAGCATTCTATATTGACAAGCTTCCCAAAAATGATGTTAAGAAGGATAATATGGAAATGATACAAACTTAGCTGTGCGAGCACGTGCAAGGAGAGTATCTTTCTTTGCTTTTGCCTCTTGTATTTTGCTCTCCAAGAGCTGCAGCAAAAAAAAAGCACCAAAATGCATGGTACAGAAGTCAGTTTTCTGAAAGCCAACGGTATTTATAAGCAACCAAAATTTTACAGAGAAAGGAGGAATTTCAAATTCCAGATAATAATTCAATTGTCCTACCTTATGTCAAGACCGACACAGTAGTTAGTTACTCAGACTCTGAAAACCAGTGAAGAGATCTAATATTTAGTGAACTTTAGATGGAAACAGTATAAGACGGCTTTGTCCTCCATCTTTATCATTCTAATACAGCAGTGGCATGAAAATCATGTATACATGATCCTTTATATTGCTGAGTAGTGCATTCACAATAAAATTCATTCACCATAGCCCTAAAGACTCCAACAGTTTTAGAGAGACAAAATATATCAGCAGCAAGGGCGATAACTAACCCTTGTATTTGAAACAAGATTGTCGACAACACCTTTTTGTTGATCTAGTTGAGTTTTCAGAGCAGTAGCATTGTCCTGTTAAGATGAAAAGTAAAAAGACGTGTTAAACCAAAACCAAAAATTATAGTAATGTGACTATCAAAAGATAGACAATTGATGTATTTAAGATATGTCAATATTAGAAAGGTATCACCACTCAAACCATAAACAATATTCCTCATTGCCTTTCTTTAGCCGTTTGCCAAGGTTATATAAAAGCACATAATCAGAAAACTGAAAAGGACCCATACAGTCTCTCGCTCAAACTATAGCACATCAAAGGCAGTAGTCAACATCCTGCTATGTAGAAAAAGAATATTTGTTTTGCTGCTCTAGTACCGTTTACATAATTCCGATTTTTCTTTTGTGCTGACACTTAAATTACCTAAGCAAATAAGATATTTCAAAGAGTACGCGCAACTATCAACACTTTCAGGCTCTGTTGAAGCTAGAAATGATTCACATAATGTGTATTCTAATTATTTGAGGTTACATAGGGAGCTTTGAGAGAATTACTGAATGATTAGGTATCTATATTTCTACTTTCATCACTTTCTTTTGCAACTTAGTAGAAAACCTAAAGCATCATATAATCTTGTCGGAGTAACCCTATTTAAGAAACAGAAAACTGGAGGAGAAAAACATGGATAGATATAACCTACAGAAAAGGACTTTCTGCGTTTAAGGGCTTCACGTGCAAGATCCTCGTCCCCTTTCGCAAGTGCAAGTTGTGCCCTCTTGTACCTATTGAAGTGTGAAACATATCATAATCAGCAAAACGATGATTCTAAAAGCAAAAAAGTAAGGTTCTCGGCTAAGAAAAGGAATACCAATCATCAGAAGCTTGCTGTGCAGCTTTATATCGGTTCTCCAACTGCTTTTGTGATGCTAAAACCTTCAGACATGTTGTCAGCACACAAGTTAGCTAATCTCCAAATGTATGAACTCACAGAAATAGGACAAACTATGTTGAGCCTAAAGGTTAACAAGAAAAACATTTCAGTAGGACATGGATCAATTTTGTTAAAGATTAAACCTACCTGTGCAGCGGCTTGACGCATCTTTACCAAATCACTATTCATTTCAATGACAGTTTGCTCCAGGATTTTCTCCGGGTCTTCAAAGGAGCTTATGAGTGCATTTGCATATGACTTTGCTTATTAAAACGAAACCAAAGATTAGATTTGGTTAATGAACTTCCTTGCATTAAAATTGGGAGGAAAATAGTCCACTTGGTTGTCTCATAAAATCAGCAAGGTTATAAGTACCTTGACAACTCTAGAAAATCGTTCAAAAAGATTCATCCTAGCACCATGGGCACCCGTACCATGACCATTGCACTTCAGTCTATTTGCACAAGCTAATCTTAGCTCATTCACTCTCAGGGATGCACCTGCAATTTGTGGACAGTAAATTTCACCAGTACTATATGCATTCAGAACCCAGTAATGACTTAATACCCACGCCTGAAGCGAGTTTATAGCTTCAACCAGAATGCCAATTAGTGAGAGATCAATACACATAACTTCAAATTCTACTTCGATTACTCTCTGACTAATCGCTATCACACATTTCAGATATAATCTAAATAGCTACACTGTTTTCTTCCGAACAAACAAGCTAATCAAATGAAATCAAAACCCTCAAGTTATTAGTGAAGACGTATACGCACCAGAGTTTCCGAAGAAAGATGACCGGAGGGGCAACACCCTAACCGTAGAAGGCCGATTAGAAGTCGACGGGGACGAAGAGGCAGTAGGTCGAAGAGGAGGAAATAACCCGGCGACTGGTGGAGCTTTGAGAGCCATTTTTATAGACGGAAATTGGCTATGGCGATTTTGGCTATGGCGTCTGTTCTCTTCCTCTCGGTTTTCTTTTGTTGATTGGCGGATTTTTGTGGTGTCGGAGGCAACCCCATTTTTATTACTTTTTTTTTATTATTATTTTTATTAATTTGTTTTGGTTAATTATATGCTAATTAAAATACAATTAATTATTCGCTGGTTTTTATGTAAAAAATTAATATTATAAAATTATATTTTGACGGTCATTATAATAATGTTAATTATAATTTTTACATTTTACTAATCTAAGCATCGGTTACAAATAACCTTTATCTATTAAATAATCAAATTAAGTAATTTACTAAATCGGCCGTTGAAAACGCGTCTTTGTGTATTCTTTGCCGTCTACTTCTTTTCCTTTCTCTTTTGGGGTTTCTATGAATAACAACAGAACCCGCCACAATATTTACTTTTCACCATTAATTTTTATTTATAGAGATTCAGTTTTTATAATAAATATATTTTCCGGTTAAATCGTTACGGCGGAGATATCTGGATACAGTCGGCGGCTGGGCGCGTGGCGGTTGTAGCGATGGATTTGAGGAGACAGTTGTGTATTACGGTGGCGGTTTTCGCTGTTGTTATTGAATTTGCGTCTTGCAATTTTGTGTTTAATGTAGAGCATAAGTATGGAGGGAGAGGGAAGAAGTTGAATGAGCTTAAGTCTCACGACCGTCGGCGTCACGCTAGAATGCTTACATCCGTTGATCTCCCTCTCGGAGGAGATAGTCGCGTAGATTCTGTCGGGTTTTGCTCTCAATCCCTTTCTTATATATCGGTATTTGTTTGTATATAATGTGTTTTGTATATATTGGCTTCTGTTTGTGGCTAACTCGCTGGTAATTTCGATGTTTCGAATTTGAATATGCTTCATGGGAATTCATGGGAATTCATGGGAATGCATTGAGCAGAAGACAATTGAGGATTTGAGATTGAGGCTAGCTACTTACGATGTTACATTTGCTTGGTTTTTTCAGTTTGTATTTCACGAAGATCAAGCTGGGGTCGCCACCAAAGGCTTATCATGTTCAAGTCGATACAGGAAGTGATTTACTATGGGTTAACTGCGCCCCATGTGCCAAATGTCCCAAGAAAACTGATTTGGGTGTATGTTTCTTTTACTCGTTTTCTTGAATTTAGTCCTTCTGGTTCCTGTGTCTTCATACACAGAAATGTGAGGCGAACTATTTTTAGATCTCTTTAATAATGTCAGCTGAATCTTTGTTTTTCCGTGCAGTTCGCTTTGTCATTGTATGACACCAAAGCTTCCTCGACCGCTAAAACGGTTGGCTGTGACGATGAGTTTTGCTCTTTCATATCGCAATCGGACAGCTGCGAACCCAATAAAGGATGTAGTTATCACCTTGTGTATGCTGACGAAAGCACAAGTAATGGAGTTTTTATAAGAGATAGCTTAACATTGGAACAAGTGACTGGAGATCTTAAAACTGGACCACTGGGGAAGGAAGTTGTATTTGGGTGAGTATATGATATACCACCTCTATGTTATACTTATCATGCCTTAACAACGTCAGATGCTTGTGTTGGTAGTTGTGAATGCATTCTTAGTGTGTTGTGTTGATGACACTTTTTATATGTGTTTATTTGTTACATCCAAATTAGTGCATTTCAAGAACTTAACTAATTTTGGATATCCATTTGATCTTGTCTTTTCCTAAATTCCTGCTTGCTACAGCATGCACTCTTAACATTTTTCTTAACCAGGGATTTGACTCGCTGCTAGAATATGCAGGTTCTGGTTTGTGAAAGTTGGTTGTGAGCAAAATGGCCTCTTTAATATATTTTCTTATTATGTCACTGACCATAAGGGTTCTCTCTCAACTAGGTGTGGAAGTGATCAATCTGGGCAACTTGGGGAAACAGACTCAGCACTTGATGGCGTTATGGGTTTTGGGCAATCAAATACCTCTGTCCTCTCACAACTAGCAGCCACAGGGGAAGTGAAAAGAGTTTTTTCGCATTGCTTGGATAATATCAATGGAGGTGGGATTTTTGCTGTTGGGGAAGTTGATGTTCCAAACCTTAAAACAACTCCTATGGTACCGAATCAGTATGTGATCTGTCTTCTCAAGTCTTACGCTTTTTTGTACTTAGTAGGGGTAATCTTGAATAATCTTGAATCTTATAATAACTAGTGTTACGGAAACTCTTTAGGTTACATTACAATGTTCTTTTGAGGGGAATGGATGTTGATGGTGCCGCTCTCGACCTTCCACCAAGTCTTGGGAGGAAAGGAGGAACCATTGTTGACAGTGGTACAACTTTAGCTTACTTACCACAGACGCTTTATGACTCCTTAATAAAGACTGTAAGATTCTCTCCTCATAGTACTGTTTATTTCGAATCGCTGGATCAAAATTTTGACATGAAAACCTGTTACACTTTGTGTAGTTGAATCTTACCGTCTTTACTTTGTGTAGATTACTGCTCGGCAACCTGTTACACTTCATACAGTACAGAAAACCTTCCAGTGTTTCACTTTCACTAAAGAGTAAGACGACTTATTTCTTCTCCCTTAGTGTTTATTTTTCCCAACAATGCTGCTTATAGAGTAAAACCCTTACATATGTATATTGTATGAAGTAGTTCGCTTGTGTCCCTTCTTTGTGGTTGCATAAGCTTGCCTCAAGAACTCATGCTATTTGTTTTGGAGTCATTTCCATGCAAAGTTCTTGTTGAAATTTGCTGTAAGCTGTGCTGAATAGCTTAAATGCGTTATATATGCTGATACACTATTTCCTTGTACCCGCAGCCCAGATCAGGCATTCCCACCAGTAAATCTTCTTTTCGCGGACTCTCTCCAGCTGACAGTTTATCCGCGTGATTATCTTTTCACACTTGAGGTAACGCAATACCTAGCTCTCCAAAGGAAAACATATTCTTTGAATGCCTGAAAGGTTCAAACAACTTTGTTAAAACCTTATGTGAAGTTCCAGTAGTCTCTATCTCTTAATAAAGGCCAGCTTTAATGAAATTTTGCGTAACTGATCGGAACTTTCTCATCTACAAAGATAAAGAAATAACTCTTATCTCCCTTTTTTTGCCAACAGGAAGACATGTATTGCTTCGGTTGGCAAGCTGGTGGAATGACGAATGAAGACGGATCAGAAGTGATCCTCTTGGGAGGTAAAATCAGAATTCTAACCAAATTTTTCCCTTCAATATCTGCTCACTCTTAGATAAACGACACTTGAAGGTGCTGCGTAGCTACATAGACTAGTAAAGTGTGTTTTTTTTTTGGTTTTTTCTTTAAAAAGTAGAGTAATGGAGTTGTGTGATTTGTAGATTTGGTGCTTTCAAACAAGTTAGTAGTATACGACTTGGAGAACGAGGTGATTGGATGGGCAGATCATAACTGTAAGTATCTAGAAACCAAAACTCATGAACCAAATCTTTTGTTTCATCTTTTTTTTGTTATAATGCTAGAATTGGTTTATGTTTTTAGGTTCATCAAGCATCAAAGTGAAAGACGGATCAGGAAGGGCTCATGCGATAAAAGCAGACAATCTCTCGTCCGCTCCTTCGTTAATGACTGGGATGTTTCTCACAATTTTGGCAATTCTGATCGCAGTGGTTAATTCTTTTACTTCATAGCTTAAGAACTCTTAAAGACACCATTGATCTGATTATATGATTTATTTGATGATATCTCGTGATTATCATCACTTGGCTTTTGTATTATGTTATATTCTAATTGAACCTCACTAGAATAATGTAAAAGAGTCTTTACTTCCTCTGTTTTTTATAAGAATATATGAATTATAGAAAGTGTTTCCTATACAGGAGACATTTACAGAGTGTTTCTTTAACAACCGTACAAGACTTACTCGACCAGACATGTTTTTTAAAATACAAACGGTAATATGATTTCATTTTACTTAGCCTTGATAATATTGGGGTTGATATTTTAATAAGGAAGTGCCCAAATTAAATCGGTCGACGATCAACATGGACTCTCTCTCGTCGGGCTCCCGCATGGGGTCCGACACCCTCCCCTTCGCCGGGCCCCCGCTTGGGGTCCGACGC
>KE153355.1:20063-35554 GCA_000411095.1 Aethionema arabicum
TGTTAGGGCGTGAAATACATACAAACATCTACGTGTATATTAATGGAACTACCGATTACGTTCTTTGAAATGATACCTAATGTAGAATGTAATCAACACACAATCAAATCCTCAAGGAGATAATACCATAAATAGGAATCAAAATGGTGTTCATGACTTACTGCCTTTTTAGAGTCAGAATCTTGCAATGCAATAACGGGCTAATGGGTGTACGAATCGGAGAGGAAAGAGATTTATGGGATTGGTCACCAGAATCTTGCAAGCTCATTAACGAGGGTTAGAGAGGACAAGAGCGGTAAAAGTCTGAGTCCATGTTTCGTCGATGTATAGGATTTGGATGAGAGATTCAGAGATGAGTTTGTTGTTGTGAACAAAAAGAGGAACTAGGGTTTGATGAATCTCGAACTCGAACTCCTTCTTATATTTTTCCGCTGAGCTCGAACTCACCTAAAGCAAACGGAAAGAATTAAAGATTAGAAAATTTGAAACCCAACAAAATCAGAGACAGAAAAAGTATGAAAAGAAGAGAGTAAAATACTCTTTAAGAAAATGTTGACGGAAGAGTCCTTCGTCTTCTAATCATCTTCTTTCCCTCCATTTCTCTGCTTTTTTCCCTCTCCATTTTTTTGAAACGAATCCTCTGTGTCTCGAGAGAGAGAGAGACTTCTCGTCTCTTTTAAAGACACAACTCTCGTAATTATAGCCGTTGGCGCTAACGTAAACTAGTTTCGAGATTAACGCAATATAGCCGTTGTGAGACGCGCGTCACTCTCACTTTCAAATCTTTTTTGATTTCTCGAGAAAGTTAAACTTAATCGCAAAGACTAAAATGCCCTTTTTATCCTACTGCCTTTTTTTTTTTTTCCTTTTTTGAACTCTACAAAAATCATCCAATTGCTAATTATCTTTTTTATTTTTTACCAGAAATAAACATTCAATTAATTTGCCTAATTATCTTTATTTATTTTTTTCTTTCTAATTATCTTTATTTTTTTCGAATATTGAAAAGATTAATGTAAAAAGACTTTATTTATTAATTTTTATTTTTGCTTCAACATGGTCTGATTTTATACAAATGGAAAACAATATAAACAGTTTCCATATTATATTATTATCTCTATATAATAAGAGATAAATAGGGTAGAGTATGTACCGTGGAGACATTTTAGATAGTGTTCCTTAAGAACTGTACAACAAAGTAAACAATGGCGAGAAACAATGCAATCTGATATGCATCTCTTTCCAAGCTATCGTCTCTTTCAAAAAACTGCATCATCACAACAACAAAAACTCCTCTACTTTACATGAAACACAACAAAATAAACTAATCTGATCATAAAGAGACTAACCTTAGTTGGATCAGTTGGATCACGATATATCTCTGTATCTTCTTTGCGAGTTGTGAAACTTGAAGTCAAGTCTTTGGTGACATCGACCAAGTCTTTTGTTGATTCGGTTGCAGCGAAAAGGCGTCGAGATGTCCAGAAATAAGCTTGAGCTAAAGGAGATGATGAAGATGAGTCCCAAGACTCTTCATGTTCAATCACTTGACCACTGATTTGGTTAAGTGTGAAGTCAGATTTGACTTTGATTATAAGATCTCCAGTTATTGTAGCAAGAAAAGATTTGGGTTTTCCTTTGATTGTCCATCTAATACGTAAGATGCTGGTTGATAACATTATCATCTCTTGTATCGTCTGCAATACAGTTTATAATAAAGTAAAAAGTAAACATTTTTTGCCATTAGAGAATTAGATTAGTTGTAACAAAAAGAATTTTTTCTTACTACTGTGGGATTCTCTAGTCCAGTAGTACTCCATAGTGGTCTTTTATACTTCTCACGACCTGTAAAACTTCTAACCGGATCCTGCAATCACTATCATCAACAATGTATTTACTGCCAAGAAATATCAAGAACAGCTCATGAGAAACAATGCTTTGAGTAAATTGAATTTGTGTGAACTTTGAGCTTATCAAGGCCAAATTAGCTTGTGTGACTTCAACTAGATCATCTATTTCGTGAAATAAAAGTGTTAGAAATATCAAGAACAGCTCATGTGATACAATGGTTTGAGTAAATTGATTTTGTGTGAACTTTGAGCTTATCAAGGCCAATTGGCTTGTGTGAATTCAACTAGATCATCTATTTCGTGAACAAAAAGTGTTATTTCAAGCATACGAAACAGGCCAATTACTCCAAATAGTGAGATTTCGGATTTGGTTGCATGAATTACGTAAAAAGAAAGAAGGTTGCTACAAAAGTTTGTTCTATACTGCTTGAAGCTACACGAATTTACTCACAAGTCTTTTTTAGAGGATATATACTATAATGTGAAGGAGAATGTACCTTATATCTAACGAAAACTGCATAGCAAGCAAAGGCACGATTTCCTTCCCTAAGTTCAAGAATGTCACGAGCAAGTTGTCTAGCTGTGGATTCCACCTGTGGACTACTTGTGCACTCGAATTCATTGCATAATTCCCCAAAATCAATGCGATCAACAAGCTTATCTACTTCTGTTTTATCAATGGATGTCTCAGTCCTTGTGGAATCATTCAAAACTGAAAAAAAAAACGACAGAATAATTGCATAGTGAGTTGCGCTTCAATATAAGGAAAATTACAATCAATCTCTCAAAATAAAACAATGAAAAGCATACGGCAACGCTTCAAACCACTCAAATCACAAATCGAAATCGAACAAGATCAAATAATGGAAGATTCTAGAGAAATCGCTATCATCAAAAGGATTCAACTACAATATACAGAACATGAAACTAATTATGTAAAAATAGCGTATGTATAGTACCACGGGGGAGACGGCGACGAATCTGAGAAGAAAACCACGGGCGACGGAAGTAGCGGCGGAGAAAAGCGGCGGAGTGAGGAGAAGGACGGAGGAGAAACGAGGAAACGGAAAGAGTAGTAGCCATCGGAGTCTGTTTCCATTTTGGTAAGCGAAGATATGACCAAAGGATTTCAAATTTTTGTGGCTTTTAATTAAACTTTCTGGATAACGTTTTTTTTTTAATATAATTTCATAAATTAAACATTATTATAAAAAATGAAAGCATAAAACAAACAAATCCACTAAAGAAGTAAGTAATCAAACAAAACAAACATTTCATAGGAAAATGCGAATCCAAACTTGAACTTATAAAAAAATCTCATGAAAAGCAAAGATTGTTTATTAAAAGAGATTAAAAGAGTAAAAAAACAGCGCGTGACATTCACGCGCTCACTCTTCTTCCTCAGCTTCTTCAAGCCAATTCACAAATGGCTCCAATCCCTTCACAAACGTTTGCCTGCAAACCATCACACAAACACACCATTAATGTAAAATCCTATTTACTTATTCAAACACTGCAAAATCAAAATTGTACAAATTACTAACCTGCCCTTGGGGTTGCTTCCTTTACGATACCAATGAAGAATAGTGTCTTCAGCAAGTACATCTAGTTCATATAACGATCTCACTACCTCTGGAAAAACTTTCATTAGCTTTGCATCTTCGTAACATTGCATCTGTACTTTGTACATAAGCTCCATCTCCATCTTCCCGTTGCTACAGAACGTGTTCAGAAGCGGTGCCCATGTTTTCACCTACACACAACAAGCAATAGTATCAAGAAAGTGACCAAACAACGTTAATCTTGCTTCAAACTAGTCTCGAATCTCACCTGTCGCAGTACAGCGTTTGAGTTTTGTTGCTGGTTTTTTCCAGACCATTGAACAGCATCCATTATACCATCCCAGATCACACGTACAACCTCAATCTCTGGTAGTTTAGCATCTTTCACTTGCTGCTTCACCGTTTCAATCACTTCATCGACGTTGTTGTTTTCCTCTGCTACTTGAGTTGTAAGGACCGCTTTGATTTCCTTCAGTCTCACTTCAAATATTTTCTTTTCATTGTACTCTACCAGAGCTGTTAATCCTGCCTTGCTTGAATTCACAAAAACGAAAAGTACAAGTGTCAATTCAAAAATAAAGTAATCAAAGCATAGGAGACTACATGATCTGATACAGGAGGAGTTCAAGTTAAGGGAACTCACGTGAAATGCTCAGCAAAGCTTTCAGTAGTTCGCTTTGCGGGTGGTAAGAAATCCAAGAGTTTATCTTCCATCTTGCCTCGTCTCAGAATAGAAATCAAGTCATCAAGGCTGTTCTCTACCAAATATTCATTGAAGAAATCTGTTACAAAAGCGAGTACTATTCCTTTAGCAACAAGATTGTCCTTAAGCAATGGCTGGAAGACGGTCTCTGGAGGTAATCCAGAGAGCTTCTGGGAAAAAGCAAGTGCTGTGAATATAGCAAGCTTCTTCCTTTCATTTTCTTCAAAGAGCTCCAGTGACTGCAAGAATCTCCGTGTAACATTCTCAAGGTTCTTGATAAGGAAAGGTCTCCTCCGCAAAATTTTCTGTATGTATACAACCGATGGTAAAATAGCTTCACGCTTGGGTTCACAGTCAATTACAGAGTAAGGATGGCGCTCCCCTTCATCAGATTTCACTGTGCCTGGTTGCGTACGTCCTCCTATGAAAACAACCTTAAAAATCACAAGAAAGATCCATCAATTAATGATTTCGGAGAGACAATCGAAAGAAAAAAAGACACTCTACACAAGAAATCAAAAACTAGTATCCCTTGGAATTGAAGAAATCAATACTCCACAACATGGGGAAGATCACAAAAAAGTCACTCAGATCTCTGGTGATCTTCAGTATATGAATATAACCTTCTGCTTAAGTATACATGATAAACTATCTCCGAGGAAAACAGATGTGATACAACGGCAACATAAGACAGTTGGGGTAGTATACGGAATATTACCTCAAAGAAGATGTCACCGTATCTAGAGAAATTAAGATCTGATGATTCAATACTCTTGGCAATAAGTTCCTAAAACAAGTAGAGCTATATGTTAAATGCAAGTCTCCTCCAAGTAAATAGGAACAGCAAAATATATACAAAACCAAGACCAAACGTACCAGATCACCAGCATTATCCAGATAAATCACGACCACTGCATCCGAAAAAGCTGCAGGGTCGAGAGGAGCAGCAATATTCCTTTTGCGGGTCTTAATCCGCGTACCTCTGCACAATCAAATGCAAAATCAGTTTCTAATTGAACATGTTATGCAATAGATTGAAAGGTTTGCAGTTAATTGAAGAGGAATGGCAAAAAGTAAGAGTACAAGACATGAACATAAGATAGATTACGATATATGGAGAGTACTTACCCGAGAGTGGGTTTCTCCTTTGAGCTGCAAAGATATGAGCATAAGACAGATTAGACAGAGGCCAAACTTATACAGAAATTAGCTAAAGAAGGCATGGCTAAGGACGAATGAAAAAATGGGAATTGTTTTACAAAGTTTAAATTATCTCCAAATTGGGTTCATGTAAACAAACAACATAGCTCCTTTCGGAATATTCGTAACCCTAGAAATCGAAAAGGTTTCTCGCACCGCCGATCTGATATTTTCAAGAACCCTAATTTAACAGATTCCAGATACCAGATACCTCCAAACAATTAAAGCAACGAATACACTTAGGGGGCAATCATTAGAAACAAATCAGAAGAAATTTCCAACACAAATGAAGGAAAAAGAAACAGATCTTTGTCCCTAATACGACCTAACAAATAAAATTGGCACTAGCAGATTCGTCATCATCAGAACTAATAGACTGAAACCTTACCTCATAAACCAAGATGGAAAAAGGATCGAAGTAGAAATGAGCCCCTACGGGATCCAAAGAACTTGTTAAACAAAAAAGTTGGGTTTGAAGTGAGAGAGAAAGAGAGAGGAAATCGAAAGCTGAGGTTAACGATTCTGAAAAAATCGAGCTTTGTCTTAACGCTAAATGAAGAGATAAAAAAGGAAATATGTAAAATGACGAATTTACCCCTTAATGTCCCATAAGATATTTTAGACGATGTTAATGGTAGAATAATCTGTTCGATACCACGAGTTACCGCATTCAGTTCATAACATTTTCAACCAATTTCGTCTCAATTTGATCCCGAACATGAAAGATCATTCTACTATTGATCCTTTACATCTTAATTTACTCCCGAATTCGATTGATTACTGTATTTATTTGGCGAATGTGGAAGCTAATTAAATTCAGTTGTGTGTATGGGGAATGCCCACAAGATGTTCGACGGAATTCCCCAGTGACCGAATTGGGTCTTTATTGTTTCTTCACACACAATTGTCACGTGTCGCTCACGTGACGAAGCTGCCATCTTTGATACCTTGCGGATGTTTTTATATTCGTCTTCTTCTTGCTCGTTGATTTTCCCGCCTTTCTTCTCTTTTTCTTTTTCTCGGAAAGAAAACTATCTACCA
Source organism: Aethionema arabicum (assembly GCA_000411095.1). Taxonomy (NCBI): domain Eukaryota; kingdom Viridiplantae; phylum Streptophyta; class Magnoliopsida; order Brassicales; family Brassicaceae; genus Aethionema; species Aethionema arabicum. Next base: position 26,420 of record KE153355.1, read on the forward strand.
ATTTTGCTATTCGAACTTCGAAGCAAGAAAGCGCAAGAACCTTGGGAATTGTATTCTCTCCCCCATCATGGAACCTTCTGTAATGAGAGAAGATGAGGGAATCAGCATCTATGAACATGTTACGGAGTGTACCGATAAAGGAGACCACATCAAGGCTTTGGGGTTAATTGAAGATTCGATTTTGGAATTTGGGAAAGCAAAAATCCAACCGTTGCTTTATTTCAAGCAAGGTAGTATCTTCAAGGAACTAGCGACAAAAATGGAAGCCGCTGAGGTGAAGGTCACATATTTGTTGGGTTCTGTAGAATGCTTTTCGAAAGAACTGGGTGCGTTGTCACCGTTTTGTGCAGCTTCACTGTTCAAATTGGGCGAACAGCTGGGGTCAGAATTGTATTACAAGAAAGCCATCTTCAAAGCAAAAGAGGCATTATCTCTTATTTACCCAGAAGATGACCAACGTCTTCTGGTTCTATTGAGTTTGGCCGAGCGAGAGGTAATGGCCACCATGAAAAGAGAAATGACGAATTTAATAGAAGCTGCAGATTCAAGTATTGTTGTTGGTTTTCCTGCAAAACCAGAAGTTAGGAAGTCAAAGGAAAACACAGACAAGAGAAAGCTTGAACATAATCAGGTTGTGACTAAAGATTTTTTGAGAATTTGGGCGAGTTTGAATATCGAGAGCAAAAGAGACCTAATGAAAGTAAGCACTGCGACGTTTATACAATTCGTTGAGGAAGAATATGGCAAAGAGGGAAAATGTGCGTTGGAGCTAGCTCTCAAATCTGCAAGGGAAGACGGAAAATGGAAATTCTGGCTGTGTCGAATTTGTTCAAAAATGTTCTTAAATCTTAAGAAATTTAAATCTCATTTTGAACAAAAGCATACTACAAAATTTAGAGATCCTATGAAAAACTTTTTGACAGTGAGGGCAGATGAAGCGTGGGCTGGTATGATATCAGGAGGAGACTGGGAACCATTGGATTCACTAGCTGCTGCTGAAATGATCAAGAATCAGTTCGCATCTCTGAAAGAGTTTGTGTATGAGAATGGATGGTCCAAAGAATGGCCTTTAGCTGAGGATGAAGAGCGCAGCAAGTTACTGAAGGAAGTCCGTTTGCAGCTTTTGTTGTTTAAGGAGCATGAAGTTCTCTCCTGTATCATTCAGGATTGGGTGATGAGTTTTCCAGCAAAGCATCTTGGAAAACTTGACATTTCTGAAGATAGTCTAATTGAACTGTACAAAATCGTAAGCAACACACCTCAGTGTATCTGTTTTTTGGGATGTGATGAACTATATCAAATCATAGACCTCTTTAAACACATCAAGTGCAAAAGAAATGATGGTACAGATCAGGTTTGCAAAGCAGTGGACAGCATTTGCAGTCCTACTCCACTTGAAGTAAAGATTAGCTTTGATCATGATTTTTCGTTTTTGCTTCTGGATAAAAGACTGCTGAGATGCAAGATTGATCCATTCGATGATGCAGGGACGATAGACGTCTGTGATTCCAAAAGTTACTACGCCAAGGCACATGTTCAGGGCGATGATATCATATTCTGGTTACTTGACTACGTTTTAGAAGATAAGAGCTTTCAATTTCCCCGATCTATCACTCAACAGAATTTTGATATCTGGCTGGCTGTTATGAAAGCCGTTGAATTCATGGATAGGACTATGAAAACAAAATATGGAAAGAAGTTGCACTGCCTAGTTTATGATGAAGTTCTTACTGAGTGCCATGACCTGTGTTGCAGTGAAGATGAAAGAAGAGAGAATCTTCAGGAAGATCAGTGGAACACATATGCATCTATTCTAGTTGAACAATGTGAAGAGCGTCTAATGAGAGGCTCTGGGTTTACCCTCACTACAATAGTTTTCCTTGCTGCAGTATGTGATATTCTTGGAGGATCATTGCAACCAACACTTGATTTCCCCGATATAAATACCTGCGTGGATCTTATGCAAGAGCGAAAAAATTTCAGTGATGATATAGTCTTGAAGTCCATAGACCATCTGGAATCAGTGATCAGTAAAAAGGTTTATTCTTGATCTGAGTTTTAAGTAAATTTTCCATCTTAAAATCGCATAAATTTTCCATCTTAAAGTATTTTTTGATCTGCAGATTCTGCTAATCGATTCAAAAATTTTGCTCATTGAAAATTCAAAGACTGATATGCTAAACAGCCTCACCAGACTTGCTGTTTTCGATTACCGCTCTTACATCCTTCCTCCGCTGAAGTGTTTCTTGCTGGTTGATCTGAAACTTTGGTTTTATACAGAGAGCTTTCATATTCCTGCTGATTTGGTCTTTGACTTGTATCATTTGTTACTTAATGTCTCTCCATGTAGAATGGGCTGAAGATTATGGATGCCGAAGCCCAGTCAGCTGCACTAGAAGCAGAACTTTTACTTGATGAGGAAGATCAGAAGAAGACGAAGGAGAGGGAAAAGGAAAAGGAAAAGTCGCGGTCAAAGAAGAAGAAAAATAGAAGCAATAAGGTTTTTATAGTTCTTATTTCTTCTATGACTTTTCAGTTATTCGGTTATATGAATGGTCTTCATGGTGCAACAGAGAATTTCAAGGACTCCTTCCAGCCCCCTTCATCAGAATGTCGAACAGTAAGTACCTCTTTTTAAAGAAGGAATTTGGTTCTTAAAAGTCTTAATTGATTCTCTCATCAAAATGTGTTCTCACATAAAATCAGTGAACCTTCTGTCAACACTGAACCGGAACTAAAATTGACGGAAGAAGATTCTATGCAACCAGAAGATTCTGTGCAGCCAGAAGATTCTATGCGGCCAGAAGATTCTATGCAGCCAGAAGATACTCTTGCAACTAAAATGAGTGAACTGGAAATTTCATTCAACACTGATAATCAAGAGGAGGCTACTAAAGGTGGAAGAGCTTTTCTATTGACAATTGGTTTTTGAGCTGCATAATTCTGAATTGTTTCATTCACCATATTTAAGATTTGCAAAACATGATTGGAGAAGATTCAATTCCTGAACATTTGGAGGCAGTGCCAAGAGAAATTGTATTTCGATATGATACAGCTCTTGACATGACGCTAAAGGTAAAGCAGTTCACAAACCAAAATAAGATTCAAAACTGTGCTACTGCAGCTTATGATTCAGCTCATTCTTTATCTACTTACTTCCTTATTCTCTTTGATAAAGTCACAATACAAGTGTTGCTGCAGGCCCTCTTGAACATAAAGGTTCTTAGAGATGATATGGTGCACAATCAGGAACCAGTTTCTGACAACCAGAAAGAACAATACGAGGGACTCTACAGTAACCTCCTGAACGACTTACGTGCTTCCCTGGAAGAAGTTCTATCCATGGTTCGTGTGGAGAAGATACGTTTCTTTTTATATAGGCTTGATTGCTCTTTCTCAAAGCCATTTTAACTTCTTACTCTTTACAGCAAAGCGATGCTGTTGATGTACTCATAGCCATCCTTGAGCTTTGGAAAAGTCCAGAAAGAGAAGATTCTGGAACTTACCTATTTACACTAGAAGAAGAAGAAAGCGTGAGCTGTAGCAAATGCAGTCGGAAGCCAAATTTTCCAAAGCAAACTTCTTATGGCATTGTTGCGGATGCAGATTCAATCAGATACCTGAAGGTATGTCTCAATGGTATCCTGTAGAAGAAACTCTTCCCCCTTATAAACCTGTTTGGTGCTGTTTTATACATATGCAGAGTAATTTTGGGAATATGAAGTTTGAAGATATACTTAAGGTGAACACCATGGAGGAGAAAATCTTATGTGACATCAGAATAGGAGGCTGCGGAAAGCGAAACTTTTCTCGTTGCATTATAAGTAGACGCCCACCAATCTTAACAATTGGTAAATTATCATGATTATATTATGATCTTATGTGCTCATATATATCTTTATTCTGCCATAATAAAACAATGTTGTTGACAATAGCAATCGAATGGGAGATGTGTGAAACTGAAAATGAAATAACTGCAACAACAAAGGCTTTGGTCCCGGAGATAAATATCAGCAAGCTATATGCAGGCTTAGAACCAAACGCTAACTACCGCCTTGCTTCAATGGTAAAACCTGAAACTGAAACAGGGTCACAAATGTTGTTCTGTTGTTCTTCAGTATTTTTCTCTTACAATCTCAGATATGAATCATATGATGCAGGTTGGTGCTGGTGAAGAAGAATACATTTGCATAGCTTATGAGAATGAGCAATGGGTGAGACATGATTCATTAACAGAAGAGGTAAAACGTAAGAATTCTTGTGTTGAGATTTAGAAATCAGACAATTTATAAGTGTGTTGATGCAACAGATTGTTGGTAACTGGGAGAGTGTGCTTACCTTCTGTGGTGAGAAGAAGGTTCGTCCAGAGGTTTTGTTTTTTGAAGCTGTCTGAAAGACTATCAAAGTTGTTGCATCTCCTGGGTCAGATTCTGTGCTTGATCTTATCAAATCATGGATACGTGATGCCTTGAACATTAGTGTCACACTGTACACAATAGAAACTTCATTTTTGTAGAGAAATCTTGGTCACTTGTCTTGGATACGAACAGATGAAAAGGGTGACACTGTACACAATAAAAACTTCATTTTTGTTTCAATAAATACACAGAAATATGTTCACAATATCTGTTTGTTGTTTCTATAAATGTGGTATGAATTGGAAGAAAAAAAATGTAGTATGAACTCATAAACAGGAAACGCCCACAACCTGTTCGACAGAATTCCCCAGTGACCTAAATGGTCGTCTTTTGTTTTTTAGGCCAAATTCTTGTAACGTGGCTCTCACGTGATGAATCATTTATGTTCAACACCTTGAATCCTTGATGCTTCTCTTTCCCCACTCGTTGATTTTCCCTACTCGGTTTTTGTTTCTCGCGAAGGAAACCCTCGAAGCCAGCCGAATGTTCTTACGATATTGTAATGTTATGAAGCCATACATGAAGTCATGAAGATGAAGCTACTCTGGAGCGATCTTTGTTTGTTATTCCTAGAAATATGGAAAGAACTCTTAAACAGGGAAAATGCCCATAACATGTTCGACAAAATTCCCCAGTGAGACTTAAATGATCGTCTCTTGTTTTTAAGGCTAAACTCTTGTCACGTGACTCTCACGTGATGAATCGTTTATCTTTAACACCTTGTTGCTTCTCTCTTCTCCTTCCCCACTCGTTGATTTTCTCCCGCCTTTACTCTGTTTTTTTTTTTCTCGCCAAAGAAACCCAAGAACCCCTTGAGAATCGTTGCTGCCTATACGGTTTTCCAACATGGAGCGTCCTACCGTGGACAAACGATTGATTCAACGTATCGCTGAACTCGGAAAACATGGAGATCACATCAAGGCATTGGAGATGATTGAAGATATCCTCTTGAGCCATGGGAATCAGAATTTTCCACTTCTTAATTTCAACCAAGGTGATATCTTCCTGCAACAATCGAAAAAGATAAAGAACGATGAGGTGCAGTTCGCGTACCTTTTGGGGGCTGTAGAATGTTTTGCGGGTGATGTTAAGTTTTCATTGCCTTATGCATGCTCACTGTTCGCTATGGGAGTTGGACTTAAGTCAGAATTCTTTAGAAAGATAGCCCTGAAAGAAACAAAGAAGTGTTTATCTATTTTCAAAGATCGCCCTGAGAGGCAAAAGCTTCAAGAGTTGATGGATATTTTAACCGAAGATCCAAAGGAAGGGATCGCTGGTCGCAAGACTCTTCTTGGTTTCCCTGTTGAAAATGCAGAACAAGAAGTTATGGAGTCAAACAAAAATGAAGGCAATGGAAAGAGTGATTCACATAACTTTGTAACTAAAAGATTAAAGTCGTATTGGGATGGTTTGAATCTTGAGAGCAAAAGAAACTTCATGAGGATAAGCATTGCAAAGCTTAGAACCTATGCTTATCGAATACATGGCAGTGAAGGAAAAAAAGCTTTGGATGATGTTCTAAATTCTGTAATGGAAGACAGAAAATGGAAAGTCTGGATTTGTCGAACATGTAAAATGAAGTTCCTTCATCCAAAAAAATGTAAGAGTCATCTTGAACAAGAACATAATGTGAAGGTTAAACCTTCTACGACAAAACTTATGGTAGAGCAGGTAGATGAAGTCTGGGCTAGTATGTTATCACCTGGAAGTTGGGGAGCAGTGGATACTGTAGCTGCCATTAAAATGATCAAGGATCAACCTGTAGCTGTGAAAGAGTTTGTATATGAAAAGGGATGGTCCAAAGAATGGCCTTTAGCTGTGGATGAAGAGCGCAGTAAAGCACTCAAGGAAATCAGTATGCTTCTTGTGTCGTTATGGGAACATAAAATTCTCTCCAGTAGTATCCGAGACTGGATCATGGATTTTTCAGTTGAACATTTTGGAAAACATGGAGTTTCCAAAACTAATCTTGTCGAGTGTCACCTATTCAACACACCTCAGTGTATCTGTTTTTTGGAATGCCATGAACTATCTCAAATCCTGGACCTTCTCAAACAGATCAAGTGCGAAAGGACTGATCGTATCGATCTGGTTAGTAGAGCAGTGGACAGTTTCTGTGGTCCTACTCAAGTTAAGGAAAAGATTGACTTTGATCATCAGTTTTCATCTCTGCTTCTGGATAAAAGACTGCTGAAATGCCAAATTGCTTCATTTGATCATGTAGGAACAATAGATGTTATTGATCCCGAGGTTCACTATGCCAAGGCACATGTTCAGGGCGATGATATCATATTCTGGCTACTTGATTATCCTTTAATAGATGAGAGATTTCAATTTCCCAGACCTATAAGAGCACACAATCTTGATATCTGGCTTGCTGTTCTGAAAGCCGTTCAGTTCATGTGTAGGAGTTTGGAAACCAAATATCTAAAGAAAACGTTTCTCCTAGGTTATGACACAGCTCTTACTGGAGCCAAGAAATTGTGTATTAGAGAAGATGAAAGAAGAGAGAATCTTCAGGAAGATCAATGGAACACATATGCATCTATTCTAAGTCAACAATTTGATGAGCAGTTAACAGGAGACAACAGAGATTCGATTAAGTCAAAATATTTCCAGCGTGTTATACGGGATATTCTTGGAGAATCATTGCGTGAGAAGTTTGGTGTCGCCAGTCCTGACGATCGCCTGGATCTTATAAGAGAAACTAAAAATTATAGTGATGATACAGTGCTGAAGTCTATTGACTTTCTAAAACTAGTTAACACTAAAAAGGTTCATTACTGATCTGAGTTTTAGACAACAACATAAAAATTTGTCTTCTTAAACTATCCTTTGACTTGCAGATTCTTAGAATCGATTCAAAGGTGTTGCTGCTTGAAAATTTAAGGATTAGTTTGCTATACGACCTCACTAGGCTTTCTGTTTTTGACTACCGTTCTTATATCCTTCAACTTCTGAAGCATTTCTTGCAGGTTGGTTTGTAACTTTGGCTTTTGGCAAAGAGCTTCATCTTCCCATTTCTTGCAGTTGATTTGATCTGTACATTACTTTTGATTTCTCTTCGTGTAGGGAGAGTTAGTGACCTCTCATATGGAAGCAGATCCTTTCTTAGAGAAAGAACAAAAGAAGGAGAAGTCGCCTGTGTCAAAGAAGAAGAAAAAGAAAAGCAACAAGGTTTTTGAAGTTATTAAATTCTCTATTTGCATCTAAGAGCTTTTGGTTACTCAGTTATAACTTATAAGAGTGAATGGTCTTCATGGATAAACAGAAACAGATAACTTCAACGAACGTGTTGATCCCCATTGATCAGAATGTCCAACAGTAAGTATCTCTTCGCTTGCGAAACACATGTGTTTCTCAAGAAACTTGTTTCTGAACAAAACTTGTTCTTTTATTTATTCAGTGGACCTTGTTCTGTCAACATTGAACCGGAAGTTACTTGTCGATCACTAGAAAAAGATTTGATGAGGCTAGAAGATACTCTTGCAAGTGAAAGGGATCCATTGAAAATGTCATTCAATGACGATCAAGAGGAAGCTACTACAGGTAAAAGAGATTATCAAATTTACGAATATTCTATACAGTATTGTTTTTTGAGACCTATTCTCCATCTTGAAGAGATGCAAACCATGCCTGGAGACGATTCAACCTCGGCACCTGTGGAATCAGCACCAAGAGAAGTTGTATTCGGAGATGATTCAGCTCTTGTCATGACGCTTAAGGTAAAGTTTTGGTCCAACCAAAACTCTTATCCTCTTATTCAGCTCATTCTTTATCTACTTACTTCCTTATTCTCTGTGATATAATAACAAAAAAGGTACTACTGCAGGCCCTCTTGAACATTAAGGTTCTTAAAGAGGATATGGTGCGGAATAAGGAACCACTTCATGATAACCAGAAAGAGCAACACGAGAGACTATACAGTAACCTCCTGAAATCCTTACGTGGGTCCCTGGAAGAAGTACAATCCATGGTTCGTGTGGCGAAGATACATTTATTTTTCTCTTAGCTTGATTGATGTTTCTCAAAGCCATTTCAACTTTTTACTCTTTTCAGTCAAATGATGCTGTTGAGGTACTCATAACCATCCTTGAGTTTTGGGATTCCTGGAAAAGTTCACAAAAAGAAAGCTTGGTCACTCGCCTTTTTACACTTGAAGAAGAAGAAAGCATGAGCTGTAGCAAATGCAGAAGAAGCCCAAATTATCCACAGCAAAGTTCTTACGGCCTTGTTGTGGGTGCAGATTCAATCAGATACCTGAAGGCATGTCTCATTCTCTATCCTGCAGAAATTAAACTGTTCCCCCATTAAAGATGTTTGGTGCATATATACAGAGCACTTTTAGGAATATGAAGTTTGAAGATATACTTAAGGTGAACAGCATGGAGGAGAAAATTTTATGTGACATCAAAACAGGAGGCTGCGGAAAGCGAAACTTTTCTCATCGCATTATAAGTAGACGCCCACCAATCTTAACAATCGGTAAAAACAATTTCATGATTATGATCTTATGTGCTCATATATATCTTTATTCTGCCATAACAAAACAATGTTGTTGACAATAGCAATCGAATGGGAGACGTGTGAAACTGAAAAAGAAATAACTGCAACAACAAAGGCTTTGGTCCCGGAGATAAATATCAGCAAGCTATATGCAGGCTTAGAACCAAACGCTAACTACCGCCTTGCTTCAATGGTAAAACCTGAAACTGAA
>KE153357.1:5947-21036 GCA_000411095.1 Aethionema arabicum
AACCAGCGACCTAAAATACCGATCGGTTTTCACCAAAACCGATTGGCATTCTCAAGAGATGAAAATACCAAGGCCAGAGGAAGTAAATATCGATCGGTTCTCACCAAAACCGATCGGTATTAACCCCGCGTCTGCAGTTTGACTTAAATGAAGCTGTGCGTTTTGGAGACATATAAATACCATTTTAAGTCAAAAACTGTAGGCATACCTTATTCCATTTTCGTGTTTTCAAGCCTCCAAAGTGACTTTAATGGAGATTTGAAGCTTGATTTGGTTTCTTCCTTGTAGTGAAGTGCTTCTACCTTTTATGTCTTTAATTTCATCTTAAATTCCATTTTCTATCATTATGCTTTCTTCTTATTGTTTAATTTCTCTTTTTGTTGCTTTAAACATGCTTGAGTAGATCCCAATATTGGGTTAGGGTGAAATTTAGGAAAAATGGTTAGGAAACCTCAAATAAGTTAATTAATTGCAAAATTTATCCCTAATGGTGCTCTCAAAGCTAAATCTAGCTTGATCTCCTAGATTTAGAACCCAAATGATCCATAGTGCCAAAACCTCATGGGTTATTGGATCTACTTTAGGGAAGCATTTGTTCTTAACCAATGAGAGTTGAGTTAAGACAAGTGTGGATAAATCAACCCCAATTTTAAAGCATTCCACTCAAATCAACCGAAATGAGAGTTTAGGAGTTTGATTTGAATGAAATAGTGATTAGTGCCATGAGAGTGGGCTAATCAAGTTCAAATTGGTTGAGTCTAGATTATGATCCTTCTTAGAGCTTGAATAAGAGTGTTTCCAATTGGAACCCTAAATGAATCCTTAACCTATCATCTTTTAATTCATACATTTCATCAATCTAAATCTTCTTTCAATTGTTTTATTTAGGATTTCAAAACCCCCAAAAAAACTTTCAATTGGTTTAGCTTAAAATTACACCTTCAAACCTCTAGTGCAACAATAGGAATTTGTATTCGACCCTTAGATATGCTACTAAACGGTAGTTAAATCTTAGGATTTAATTAAAACCGGACAAAAATCCTATTTCACTAATCACGAATAGGAAGGAAGATAAGGGGTCTCCCTGTCTCAATCCTCTCTCTAGTATAATGTCCCCATAGGGGGTTCCATTGATAAGTACTTTATATTTAACTGTTGTCACGCATTCCATAGTGAGTTTTATCCATTGTTCTGAGAATACCCAGTATTGTATTGCCTTTTTTAGGAAAGTCCATTCTAATCTGTCATACGTCTTTGACATATCTATTTTTATTGCTAGGAAGCTTTCTGATGGTTGTTTTATTGTATTCAGGCTATGGATCAGCTCGTGAGCTAACATAATGTTTTTTTGGATAATCCGGTTAATATATTTCCAATCAGAAAGAGTTGTGTACAAATGAGCTAATCAATGAAAGAACTGAATTACATCAAAAAATGGGTCTCTGAGCAGAGTTGCAGAGATGAGAAACAGATTCACTTGATCACGGGAGCACTTGAACAGCATCTAAGGTAGAAGACCTTGGTTTAGGGTTGATATCGCTGGTACCAAAGCTCCAAAATCCTCAGACTTGAGTTCTTCTTGTTTATAGTGTAATTGGCAATAAGATGACTGCGAATAATGGTTTGAATACTCTGCTTAATTGATGGAGCGTTGGTCTTTACCGTTGAGTGTCGTCTAGTATTTCGCTCCTTCCAAATTGAGAAGAATAGCGCTTGGATTAAGAAACCGTGAATCTTATTTTCCAGCTTCGAATGGGAAGGAGATCTTGTCCACAACAGTAGGTCCAGGGCAGAGAAAGGAGTCGGGTTGAGAGAGACCAGCAAAGATTGGCGAAGGTTGACAGCCACACTGCAAGAGACGAGTAAATGATCAAGGGTTTCGTTTTCGCTTTCGCACATCACGCACTTGTCATCTATGTCTAGTCCCCATCTCTTCAATCTATCAAGAGTTGGAAGACGGCCCAACGCAACTACCCAAGAAGTAAACGCGTGCTTGGGAATGTGACCCTTGACCAAACCGCATTCGTCCATGGGATTGAGACACCGGAGGGAGAGATTAAGTCCCAAGTCTTCTTCGCTGAAAAAGAGGGAGCGAATGACATCGGAGAAGACTTCCATAAATACCTGTCCGAAACTTCTGAGATTATTGGGGGGCTTGAAAGAGAGAGAAGATCTTTGAGCTTGGTGACTAACGGATTCCTATTCCTTTGGAACCGCCAAGCTCCATAGGCAGCCGCTTGCTTAACCAAAGAGAAGATGCAAATACCGGTCGCTTGGGGGCCGGACTCACCCACTAGATCAATCAAAGCTCCTTCTCCTAACCAGTTTTCAAGCCAGAACTGAGCGTTATTCCCAGAATTAACTTCACACTTGATAAAACTTCTGGCCTTATCCCTTAGCTTGACTAACTGTCTCCAAACCCAGCTGCCCCTAGTCTTGTAGTTCTCAGTCCAGAAACCTCTCTTAATCAAGTTTACTCTAGCCCAATCCGCCCAAAGAGACCGAGATGGAGAGCACAAATTCCATATTAATTTCAAGCTATAAACATCATTCCAATCGGCTATCCGCTTAAGCCCTAAACCTCCAAATTGCTTATCAGTACACACTTTACTCCACGCTACTTTGGCTCCTCTAGCTGAACCGGAATTACCTGTCCATAGAAAAGCTGCACAAAGAGATTCGAGCTCCTTTATGCAACTCTTGGGCAACCGAAAGACAGCTAACCAGTAATTAATCATGCTATTGATGACAGAAGTAATCAGCTGAAGTCTCCCTGCGAACGATAGAAATTTGACCTTCCAAGAATTTGTTCGTTGTTGAATCTTTTCCACTAAAATGCAGAAGTCACTTTTCCTCAGTTTATGGGAAATTAGAGGTAATCCAAGGTACTTCATTGGTAGAGCGCCTCTTGTAAGCTGAAACTTGGCAGCCAACAATCGCTGGATATCCTCTCTGTTTTCTTCTAAATACATCACTGACTTGGAGGAATTCATCTTTAAACCGGAGAACGAATAAAACTCCTCTAGAACCTCCAATATACCCTTTAAGGAACCTTCCTTACCATCAAAGAAAATCAGTAAGTCGTCAGCAAAAGATAAATGAGTTACCATAGGATTTTTGGCGAGAGGGTGAAGCCGAAACTTCTGGTCTTTCGCTGCTAAGTCAAGCTTCTTAGAGAAAAGGTCCATAATGAGCACAAAGAGATATGATGACATGGGGTCACCCTGTCTAAGTCCTTTACCTCCTGCAAAATACCCGATTAGTTCCCCATTAAGATTAACGGAATAAGATGTTGTTGTGATGCACTCCTTGATCCAATTTACGAATATCTCCGGGGCTTGAACTGCTCTCAGTAGATTGATAACCAACTCCCAACTTACATTATCGTAATCTTTGGCCAAATCCACTTTTAAACAACTTTGGTTAGTTATCTTATCCTTATGAAAACCAGAAACCAACTCGGAAGCTAAAAGGATATTCTCCGTAATAGAACGCCATTTCAGGAAACCTGTTTGATTCCGCTGCACCGCTGCCTGAACAAAGGAGCTAAGACGTTGTCCTTGAATTTTTGAGATAATCTTGTAAACCGTATTACAACAAGAGACCGGACGGTAATCTCTCAACCGCTCAGCCCCGTGAACCTCCGGAATCAGAGATATTGCTGTTGCATTTACTTGCCTTAGCAATTTACTAGACATAAAAAATTCCTGCACTGCTGATGTAAGATCTCCTCCCACAATGTCCCAACTAGAGATGAAGAAATCAACCGGAAAACCGTCAGGGCCAGGGGATTTATTTCGAGGCATCTTGAAGACCACTTCCTTTATCTCGCTTGCTGAAAGAACTAACGCAAGTCTTGAGATTAATATGCTCCTTGAGACCATTAGTAACTGACAGCCTCTCTCCCTGATCATTTAGCAATTCTGAGATGAAGCCCTTTGCCTGATTAAACTTCACCGATTTGTGAAAATAACTGGTATTCCTGTCACCGCATTTTAGCCATTGGACACGAGACTTCTGCCTGAAAAAAGACTCCTCAACCGCTGCTAATTTCTCCCATTTTTCCCGTTGAGTACGTTCCTCAAAGAAGAGTTCTCCTGAAGGAGCCGAAAATATTTCCCCCTGTAACCGTAATAACTCTTTTCTAGCCTCTGCTGTTCGCGATTGGATATTTGCAAAACCTTGTTTCTTCAAGTCCCTACAAACTGATTTCAAGGCTTTAAGCTTCTTGCAAAATCTAAACATAGCCGATCCTTGGTCTTCATTTTGCTCCCAACTCTCTTGAATTCTTCTGTTGTAATCTGAATGAGAGGTGAGAAACGAAAAGAACTTAAAAAAGGTCTTTGGTTTCTCGATCCCTTCCTTAAGTTTGACAAAACAGCGAGCATGATCTGAGTCTCCAGCTGGTTCAAAAACCGTCATTGATTGGGGGTACTTGTCCAACCAAGCTTCTGTGACTAAGAACCTATCCAATTTCCGTGTTACCGGATTCCTACATTGGCGATTTGATCACGTAAAATGTGAACCACGATATGGCAAATCAAACAAATCAGATCTCTCCACACATCTCTGGAGTTCTATCATACCTCCCCCAACCGTAACACGAGAGTTAACTGAGAATTGTTCATCCAAGCTCAACGTTTGGTTAAAATCTCCCATCACTGCCCATACTTTGCGTTGTAGGTTCATGTTCTCCGCAATTGATGCAAGCTTTAACCATAAACTTGTTCTTGATAACATAATGTTATCTGTAATGAGTCTTCCTTCCACGAAGGCGGATTGAGTTTCCGAAATGAGGTTTGGCATCAGTGGTTTCAGCTTTTTCGTCATTATTTTTTGCAATAATTTTGTAGCTTACATTGCATAAGCTTATAGGCCTCAAGTCCTCCATTCTTTTTGTTCCTTTCTTCTTAGGTATTAGGCAGATGTGGGTCTCATTTGTTTCAAAGTCCAGTTTTCCTTCATTGAAAGATTTGTTCACCATGGTTTGCAGGTCTCCGACTATATGCTCCCACATTTGCTCGTAGAAGTTGCTGGTCATACCGTCGGGACCAGGGCTCTTGTCTCCCGGTATGTCGAATACTGCCTCCTTGATTTCCTGTAAGCTAACTGTACTTAACAGTTTTTGGTTTTGGCTTTCTGTGATTCTTGGGAGTTGTTGACTGGCAGGTGATTGGTTGGTTGCTTCTGCATCCTGTCTGCTGGATTTGAATAAATTCTGGAAGTATTTTCCTGCGAGGTATCCTATGTCTCTTTCCTTGAATATTTCATTTCCTCTATTGTCTTGCATACACCAAATCTTGTTTCTAAGTCTTTTGTTCTTTGTTACTGCGTGAAAATACTTTGTGTTCCTATCACCTTGTGCGAGCCACGTTACTCTGCTCTTTTGCCTCCAATAAATCTCCTCTAGTTGATATTCTATTGATAGTTCCTGTTTAAGATCCTTAAGTTTTTCGTAATTGAAGTTTGGTTGGTGGTTGATACGGTCTATTTCTTCCTATAGCTTGAGTATTCTGTTGTTGGAATTGAGTTTATGGGTTCGTTTCCATTGAATTATTGTTTTTTTCATTGTTGAATTTTGGATGAAAAGGATTGATTGTGTCTTTTTCCATGTTTTTCCATCCTTGAGTTATTGCAGTTGTGAATCTTTCTTTCATGATCCACCTTTTATCGTATTTCAACATGTGTTTTTTTTTCTTCTAATTATCCTTTAGCAAATACTTTATTCATGAAATTAACAATAATTTTGTCCCCTTTTATTTTTACTGTGTAACAGTGATTCTTGTGGTTAATATCCACATATAGTACGTACTATATATCTTTAAATTCTATGTTTTTAAATTTTAAGAGTAAATGGGTAAACCCAAAAATCAAACTTTGATATAGTAATAAAAAATCAAATCTCACTTATTATTTATTTCATGTTCCAATTTTATTTTTAAACATACAGATTATATTAACATTATGACATGTAATATACTATTAAGTTGATTTTTTTTGGAATTATGATATTTTAAGTTCTGAATTAATTTTATTTGATAAAAATAAACTCTTCAACTATCGAAATGGTTAATTAAACATAAAATTTTTATAATTCAGATTTTAAACTCTAAAATTTAATAACTATATTTTTCTGATCGATATCTTAAATTTAAATTTAAAATTACACTTTAGTTAACTCCAATTTGGATTATATTTGTAGGTTATTATTGGAGTTTAATTTTATATTTAAAGTTTAAATTTGATTTACGGAAATTTGGTTTTCAAAATTTAAGTTTTAAAAACTCAATTATTAAATTTTAAACTTTCAAAACTCATTTTGATAATCAAAAGATTTTTTCACCTAATGAAAATATTTCAAAGATCTCAATCTTTTAGTCGAACGTATTATATTGTTCACATATATCATTTTAAAATATTCATCCTCTACAAAATCTACACTTTTTACCTTTCACATCTTTTCTTTACTCATAATAACCATTTATGACATCGCTTTGATCTTTAAAATTTTTAAATTTGATATCCAGAACATATTATTATAATCTTTTAAATTTAGTGTAGTCATTAAATTTTATTTGTGGATTTTGCTCTTTCCTTGTAATATTTCATACTAAAAAATCTTGACAAAAAGAAACTAACATTAAACATCTGTGTTATAAGTTATAACTCAAAAACAAAAGTACAGTGTATGTACAGATTCTAGTTTGTGACACAAAACATAACAGTTAAAACTCATCAAAACCCTCTTTCTACATCAGAGGGTTTCAAATGCTTTGACCTGACTTAAGTACCCTTTCAAGCTTCTCTGCCTTGAGGTAATCTTTCTCAGTTAACGGTCCAGCAGGAAAAGGTGTGATTTCAACCACCAAATGTGGAGTTGGTAACTCATCAAACAAAGCTCTAACATTGTTGCAGCATACACTTTCACCGTGTGCACTCTCCCTTCGTATTTGACAACCCTGCAATGCATCATAAGGTACTGAATGTTGAAATCTCACATCGAAAAAAACCACAAATGAGTAATATATATGGGATATAGGTTACTTCACTCATTGTTAATTGATTTTGCGTTAGAATCTCATGTTACTCACGTTAGTGTCTAGTGCATCCAATATAGTATTTTAGATCCTGAACTATTCCGTTTGATTAAAAATAACACTCACCTATCAAAATGAATCTTAAAACCTTTGATAACTGTGTTTTTTAAACTCTATTGGAATTTTTAAATCTAAATTAAGCATTGAACATAGAATTAAACCACAATTTCAAAATTTAACTAAAAAAATAATCCAAATTTGGATTAATTATACTAAAATTTCAAATTTAAATTTGAAATTCCAGTTTAAAAAACTAGTTATTAAGTATTAGTGTTTAAAAAACTAGATTATCAAAATTTAGGGTTTAAAAAAACATTTTAATAGTTGAGGTATTTTTTCACCCAACTTGTTCATGGTTTAAAATACCATATTCCCTATTACTGATCCAAAAGTGTGGGATTGGTCCAAGATGAATGGACCAAAAGAGATATCATCTCGAGGAACATGTTGTAATCCCACATCGAAAAACAACCAACACAAATGAGCAATATATATGGAGCATAGGCTACTCCTGAAAGCCCTTGTTTCTCACACTGAAACACAAACAAAAACAAGAGTGAAAGATGGGTTTGTGTTGCTTACCTTGTGAGATGTTGCGTCTCTAAAATGATCGTCATCTGAGAGAAGAGAAGCAATGGCTTTGAGTAGACGATTTCCTTCGCCTTTGGAAGGTACTCTGTAGTTTCGTTTAAGTGTTCCTTTTGTTGTTGGATGCCATTTGCTTACTAGCTTCCTCTTATTAGCAGCATCTCTATCTGATTCATATACAATAACGAAAATTTTGTTTCATACTTCACATTTACTGACATTGAGAAGCTTGGATCAATGGAGTTCTTATATCCATTATCCATTGATACAATCATTGAAAGGTTTCAAACAAGATTTGAGATAAGCAATAATGTTGAAACGTGTAATGGTAGGAATCTAAAGTTGCTGTTTAAAGCTATGGCTGAGATCAATTAATCAAACAAAGAGAAGCAACAAATCAAGACTCTTAAATAACAAGCTTGAAATTAGAGAATCAGAGATGATATT
The DNA here is from genome assembly GCA_000411095.1 of Aethionema arabicum. Lineage (NCBI taxonomy): Eukaryota > Viridiplantae > Streptophyta > Magnoliopsida > Brassicales > Brassicaceae > Aethionema > Aethionema arabicum. The sequence continues at coordinate 14,080 of KE153357.1, forward strand.
GGAGCTTGAAAACTGCAGTTCTGAACTTCGCTAAAGCTTATCTTTGGAATCGTTAAGTGTAACTGGATCAAAGCTCATGAAATGGAGACAAATTCCAGAGATAGAAGAGTGTTTTAACATAAGCTTAAGGATGAAATTGAAATCGAAATTGAAACTAACCTGGTTTGCCTTGTATGATCTCGAGCCATTTTGAGAAGCCAAGATCTCCATCACCAATTTCCAATCCTAATTATCGAATCGTTAACAATAGCTAATTCAAAAAAAACCACTAGAGAATGAAATTCAACCACTGAAAACCCTAAAGAAGTGACTAATTTACCAGAAACGATGGGGCTAGACTTGGATCCAGCTAAACCAGACTTCAAGAGCACATAAAAGACACAAATCCGACCCGCCCATAGTACAGGAGTCTCAAGCAGAGAAGCACGAGGAGAACCACTCGAAACTTTCTTTGAAGACTTGTGGAGAAGAAAAAATCGATGAAAGGTTAGCTTGGGAGCAGATTCAAACCCAAGAAAGAGAGATTTCTGAAGAAGCAAATCACTAGGCTTAAAGAGATTGGAGAGCATAGGAATCGATTGTTGAGATCTGAAGTATGAGACTGAAGCAGCTTGAACCAGTGAGAGTGGCATTGCTTCTCGAGAGTTTCGATGGATGAAAAATTTGATAAGAACATTACTCTGACTATTTTACTAAGCGGATCAGGTCCAAAACGACGACGTTTCGGGTTTGTATCGATTTTTGTAAATAAATACAAATTAAACAATTAGAGAACAGAAGCTTTATCAGTAATCAATGGCTGTCACTGCTCCGTTCTCCGGTCACCTCTTCCCGCCAAATCTTACTGCCGTTGACAGTAGATTCCAGCGCCATGTAACCACTCGTTTTCTCCCTGTCTCTAGGCGCAACATAGCGCCCGTGATTTCGTCGCGGCTACGGCGGAGCATGAGTCTTAAAGTGGATAGTCAAATGTCTCCAGCGTCGTCCGCGATCGACATGGAACAACTTGTAGGTTTCTTATACGAAGATCTTCCTCATCTTTTCGACGATCAGGGGATCGATAAGACAGCTTATGATGAACGCGTGAAATTTAGAGATCCGATTACTAAACACGACACTATCAGCGGTTATCTCTTCAACATTTCCTTCTTGAAGAATGTCTTCACTCCTGATTTTCGACTTCATTGGGCTAAACAGGTCTTGCTATTTTCCGATTTAACCTCTTTTTTCAAAAATGTCAGGTTAGGGTTTATCATTTTGTTTGTTTTTTTAATCCTAAATACGACTAGAACACTGTATTGCCTCCATTGAAGAATGATTCTATGGCCATTCGAGTGATGATTAGCTATAATTGCTCCTTCTTCTATGTGATCTGAGATTGTTTCTGCGTAGATTTTGCATATTCATAGGATCCTTTTGTATATTGTCAAGTGATTATCAGATTTGACCAGTCTATCAGATTTCCTATGAATGCTTTGCTCTGTAGACTATAGGATATGAAACCCTAGAGTTGCTTATGTGAGAATGAAAAGCCAATTTTGGAAACTGTGGACTGATGCAGCTGCTATAGACAGGTCCATACGAGATAACCACAAGATGGACAATGGTGATGAAGTTCTTGCCTCTACCATGGAAACCAGAACTTGTGTTCACAGGAACATCTATCATGACTGTTAACCCAGAAACCAAAAAATTCTGCAGCCATGTGGTATGTACCTCACCTGTCTTTATCGATTTCGGATTTCGTTTCTCACCTCTCTACTTATTGAAATTCAATTTGCAGGACTTTTGGGACTCCATAACTAACAATGACTACTTTTCTCTGGAAGGTTTTGTTGATGTACTTAAGCAGGTGGGCTTAGTCGCATTTCCTTTCTTGGTATAAGTTAAAAAAATGGTTAAATCATCTCTTACTTAGTTACTTTTCTTGCAGCTAAGGATATATAAAACACCTGATTTGGAAACTCCCAAGTATCAAATACTGAAAAGAACAAAGAATTATGAGGTTAAATTAAAGTTGGATTTGCTTCTTTTTTTTCTGTAAATAGTAAATGTGATGTAATGATTTGTAATCTGAAATGCAGGTTAGAAAGTATGAACCTTTTATAGTGGTAGAGACAAATGGTGACAAGCTCTCTGGTTCGTCAGGTTTTAACAATGTTGCTGGGTAAGGATTCACTCTAAACTTCTGCTATACATAAATGTTTGTGATGGATGTTAACAAAAATGCTACTTATGAAGCTACATATTTGGAAAGAACTCAACAATGGAGAAAATACCGATGACAACACCGGTGTTTACGCAAGCAACAGATCCTGAACTCTCTGCTGTGTCCGTACAAATTGTCATTCCATCAAACAAAGAACTCAACAGGTGATCACTAAATCTCACCATTACGATAATGACCCTGTTTGTTTGCGTGTCGCTGATTCCAGTGATGACGGGGCGACAGCGACACGCAAAACATAATGTTATTCGTTTAGTTGTTGCCAGCAATAGTGACGAAATGATGTTTGTTTATCTGTTGTTTGTTTGACGAGCGAGTTAAATTATGAACTACAGATAAAGGAACATGTTTAACGACATAACTCAAAAACAAGTCGTTGAGTTAGCGACAACAAAACGAACATCAATTTTCGTCACTGTCGCTTGCCAAACATCACTTTTCGTAGCTATCGCTTTCTCGAACATCAATTTTCGCCGACATCACTTGTTGAACATCAATTTTTGTTGTTGTCGCTCATCAAGCATCAACTTTTGTCGTTGTCGCTTGTTCTTGTCTAGAAGAGAGTTAAAAGAACATGCCTAATCTTTACATGTTTATGGTCTTGGTGAGTTAAAAAAAGGTTTTTTTCTTGTCCCTCTTAAAAGCTTACCAATGCCGAACGAAGAAAACATAAACTTGAAGAAGTTAGAAGGCGGATTTGCAGCTGCATTGAAATTCAGTGGGAAACCAACAGAAGATGTTGTCCGTACAAAAGAGAAAGAACTAAGGAATAGTCTAACTAAAGATGGTGTTAAAGCTAAGATGGGTTGTATGCTTGCTCGTTACAATGATCCAGGACGAACATGGAATTTCATTATGGTATATATATATACGGTTCCAACATTATATTATAACGTTCTGTTCGTATGTATTGATGATTTTCTCATTTTGATTTATGTTACAGAGAAATGAAGTTATCATATGGCTTGAGGAATACAGTCTCGATTAGCTGTGTGTAGCCAGTGGTACCTTATGAGGTAAGACTTATGCAGAAACTGTGAGATTCACCAAACTCCAACGATTGGAAACTTTGTATAGACCGACTCATATAAATTATAATGGTATATATATATGATTCCAACATTAAATTGAAAATACATAATTCTATTGCTAAATTTTGTGCACCTAAAAACATTTTCAACCCATTCTTCTACTTTTTTTATTCAGAATTATTCTACATTTTATTCTACTCCAATCAAGAGGAAAGAATAAAATTTGATTGGAAAAAACAATATTACTCTTTATTTACGAAAATGTAGAGTGATATTGGAATAAATTTGAGATATTTAGAGTGGGGCTGAAAATAACCTAAACCACCATTAACAAGTGCAGTCACATGCTTGAACAAATTAAAGCTTAGAGGTTTTTTTTTTTTTAATTTTGTGGAACTCCGAATTTTTCGACAAACTAAACCAGTCTGTTCTTTTGCCTGTCGAGGGGTAATATTGTTCTTTTGTAGAGGGGTAATATTGTTCTTTTGTTTGTCGCTGAACCAGCAATGCGTTTCAGTGACAAACATTTCAGTGACAAACGGTTAAAAATTTGATCGCTGAAAATTTCAATGTTTAATTTTTAATCATCAAAACTTGTCATTGAACCAGCAATTTCAGCAACTGTCTTAACAACACATCACAAAAGAATATCATTTTCATCGCCGAAAACTATCGTTGGACAGGCCCTCGTTTACAGTAATACTCTTCAAATTACGAGAGTTCAACTCTCCCATATTTAATCTAGACCTTTCAGCAAACCGAAATGTTTACGCAATACTTCTAGACCGATAGTAGCTATCGCTCTGGGCAGAGCTTAGAGTTTTGAGAATAAACAAATCCTAAATTGGGTTCAATAAACAATGGTCTGATCACACTTTTACTAGGTAACCGACCTATCGCTACAGGGAATGTGGCTTGCACAGATAAGTGGTTTTGTGTATAACGAACTTGGGGACCCGCCAATGATGCGACAAATCTCATATCAATATGGACTCTCTAAATAACTCATGTGCAAGACTGACCATAAGGCAATGTTCAATACGTATACAGGAAGATAAACTTTAAAGTTTTTCAAGTAAAATGTAGCTTCATCATGTTCTAAAGTTTGTAAGGAGTGAGAGAAAAAAAGAGAGACCTAGGCTACAGAAGAAGGATGTGTTGATATTTTCTTTTTTTTCTACTTATGATTAAGCCATGCCTCCGCTTGTAGCTGTTCTGATGATCTGGAAAAGAGCTGTTTACAACAAATTGGATCAAATCAGTTTAGTGAAATCATCAATGTGGAAGAAAACATTTAGATCTGGACGAATTAAGGTACTTACAAGATCCAATGACAACAAAAACGAAGAATCCGAGCAGAATAGGACCAACTGGGTAATCCTTTCCCTTCTTAACGGTTGTTTCAGGCACTGCTCCTCTTTTTAAAATGTTCTTATCGAATTTCTCAATCTTCCTCTCTGCAAGTCGCTTCGATGTAGTCTGAGAAACAAAATTACAGTCTGATTTCAGATCTGATCCAGTGTTTATCATATGTGATTATATTATACAATCAGATCTCCACAACGATTTCGAATCAGGAATAGATCGGAGATGATAGCGGAAACCTAACTCGAAAGCAATGAATTAGAGTAAAAAGAAAGGAATAGCGTGATCGTACCATGGTTTCGCCGGAGAAAAGAACGCTTTCGCAAATCCAAGGAAATCAAACTTTAAATAAACCTCCTCTTTTTTTTTTGTCTTGCGCGTTTCTAGATTCCTCGACAACTTCGCCATATAAAGGGGGAAGAGAGTTGCTACTCTCACTTCGCACGTCGTCACAGCTCTTCCATGATTGGATATTGGCATGTGGTAAAGCCACGTGGCGACAAATGATTCGCTTTAGAAATGAAGTCTTCAGGTCAACGTGAACCTATAAAAAGATTATCTAAAGTTAATTAATGTACGTTAAGACCTCAACCCCGACCGGATTAGGAGAAATTATAATGCTACGTTTAATTTTTTTATAAGCGATATTATATTATAAAATACTCCTTCTTGAGGAAAAAAAATATATGTGGTATGTTACATTTTAATCAATTTTGAATATATCAAAACGGTCTACAAATGTGGGGTAAATTGAACAGTTGGTTAAAATATAATATTAAATGTACAAATAAAATAAGGGAAAAAATGTACAAATCATTTTAAATTCAAGTTATTTTTGTTTGTCTTAAGTATTATGTAGACGTGTATAATTAACATGAATACTTACTCAAATCTAATTATACTAAAGCATAAGTTTTCTTTCTCACATATAAATTTCATGTTAATTTTCTCACATTTGTTTTTAATTTTTATAATGACAATTTATTTATTATTCTTTTAAATTTATTTAATATGTAAATATATTACATTTTGAATATGTTTTATTGTAGAATAAATCTAAATTCCTCGAAAACCTTAAAAAAATTTAAATTGAATACATCACAATTTTCTTTATATCTCGATTTGTTTTATACGCTTTTAAGTGCTTTTAAATTTCTTTCATATTTTTACAACAACATTAACTTATTTTTCATGAATTTTGTACGTATTTTCATAAAAAAAAATAACTTGATTTGAAAAAACACATGCCAAAAATTTTAGATCACTGTTTTTTATACATTTTTATGTTGTTTGTTTTTTTATATTTCACAAGATAACCCTAACATATTTTTGTTAATGAATGTTTCAGATTTTTTTGTATGGAAAGAAATTGACTTAGAGAAATATGCCACTAAATAATTATAGGTACAAATTTGGGTGATTTTAATATTATTTTTATTGAATAGTTTTTTTATACATCTTTACCTTTTGATCAATAGTGTTTATACATTATAATACACATTACAATTTTTTTATGAACATTATTTTTATCAAGCAATTGGTTTTATATTCTAACATAATCAAAAATAATTGAGTTTACTAACCCGGTAAAAATTAAATTTTTTTGTAAACTTTTATAATAGTAAACAAACTAATTTTCAATTTTTTTAAAAAATTAATTAATTTTCCTTATTTTAGGTTAATCTTATTTCAAATAAAAATAGTATACCCATTAAATATTGGTTTATTTAATTTTTTCATATTTTCTATTTATTTTTAACAATTTCAAACTTTATTTTTATTATCTTACAATTTTTCTATTTCATATATTATCTTTTTTTAAACAATTAAAAAAAATTAATTAGTTTCAAATTTTATTCTTTTACCATTTTTTACAAATACTTATTTTAAAATAATTCACGTTAAGAAAATAATATAATTTCCTAAATTTCAAATTTTTAAATTTTACTTTTTTTTATAACATCTAATTTATTTAAATAGTAAACGGAAAGTAGAAGTAATTTACAAGCCAAGAAGGCGGTGAATTAAAAAAACAGCATACAACATCAGAAGTATACACACATTTTGCTAATCTGTCAGATGCTTGATTTCTTCCCCGATTCACGTGGCCTAGAGAGCATAGTGGGAGCTTACATATCCAATGGCGAAGATCAAATAAAAAATTTCCAAGAGCAGTACTATCCTCATTCCGATTAATAGTGTTCACTAACTCAAGATCGTCCCCTTCGAACCACACATGACGCCACCCTTTACTCCAAATTCGTTGTACGACATAAAGAAACCCATGAGCTTCAGCTTGAAAAGAAGACTGGACTTGAGGCAATTTCGCATAAC
>KE153358.1:10944-23392 GCA_000411095.1 Aethionema arabicum
TATCGCATGATCCGTATATCCCTAAGTTTAACGTTTTAGTTTATTTTTTTTCTTAGTTTTTAATTTGGTCGCTTGTGACTTCACAACCCCTCAAAATCTGATTTGTCTTAGTTTAGATTTTAATTCGAATTGCATGCTCGGTTATCCTCCCTTGGATCGATACCTCATACTACTACAATATCTCTTGTGGTCGGGAAGTAGAGGTTTATAAATTTTAAAATTAATCACACCCATAACGAACCAATCGTATAAACCCTACGTGATCATCTATGTCCTGAAGATTTCTGAAACTGATCAGTTCCTGGAAGAAAATTATTGTGATGTGGATCGATCTGGTGATTATCCCAGCCAGATGTTAACATGAATTATTCTTTAGGTTCTTCCTTTTGATACTCCCAAGAAAGTGAAACACCTTCGCCTTTCTCATTAGCCTTTATCATCTGTGAAATCCATATAAAATCTTCTTGAGAAATCTCTGTTACAGGTAAAGGTTTAAGCTTGTTTAAACCTTGACAAATTCTAACTTGATTTTGTGGGAAAACCAGTTCATCTCTAACAGGAAACACAACTTCTAATTCCACTTCTTTATCAATAAGAAGATTCAAGCTTCTGAAATCTTGGTGCAATGTCAAATAATTAGGAAGCCCGCAACAGAGAAGAGGCCATCTTGTTATCTTTGGTGATAGAGTTTCATGATTCGGTGCTGGATATCTCCGTCGGAATCATCTCCTAAGTGTATATTCTCTCGGTGGGAGTTATAGAACTTTCTAAAAAGAAAAATTTAGGGATTTGTACATGGCGTGGAACACACCACTTTTATTTCGCGTAACGCCTGATCTCATTACTATCTGTCCGTTGGATGCAAAAAGTCGTAACGCCTGATCTCATTGCTATCCGTCTGTTGGATACAAAGAAGAATTGTTGCTTGGAAGCAGAGGTAGAGGGAGGGACGATGATGGTAAGTGTATTATTAATTAGGGGTTGCAAACTTGTAATAATGGCCGATACCGTGGGAAGTGGGAAGACCAAAATTGAGAGCGTGTTGAAGGGAGAAGATGAGGTGGCTCAGATTTTCTTTAGGGCTTCTAAGCTGACGTGGGCGAAATAGATTTGATGACTCGGCGTATTTGGTTGAAGTGGGAAGATTTTATTGGCTTAAAATATTGCTTAGCTGGATAGCCTTTCAAGTGAAAGTTACCATCTTTTATATAGGTGGTGATTGGTTCACCTGCTATGAGTCGTTGCGGTTGTGTTTGCGGGTTGTAGCGGTTTTAGCGGTTGATACCAACCAAAATAACTGCTCCCTATCGCTCTGAATCGCTTTTAACCGCTGAAAACCAAAAGCTTCTTTCTGCTTGCGTTTGCGGTTGCGGGTGTTTGCGGTTAGAAATATTTTTTTTGTTAAATCAAATCAAATAATGATAAATACTAGTAATATGTATATATTTTTATATAATTTATAGTTTTTGGATAATCTCTAATCCATTAAATTTAATATATAAATTATTTTCATGATCTCGCAAATTTATTATAAAGTTTTATTCTATTTAGATTATTAAAAAAATATAATGTTTCATTCTATTGTTGAAGTATATAATTTAGAAAGTTATTCAAGTTAAAAATTTCTTTATATAATCATTTATATTGGTTATGTAAATGTATTTGTGTATACTTGTAATAAGATTGTGCTTTTAATTATTATATATTGCGTTTAATTTGATATTTTTTTGTTAAACCGCTTTCACACCCACTCGTCAACCAGTCAAAATTATCCCGCAAACGCATCCGTTCTCAACCGCTACACTTGTCGTACAAACAACATAATTCCACTTTTAACCGCAATCGCTCGCTTCCGCAAACTCCAGCAACCGCAACCGCAACCGACGCGTTTAAACCAGTCAGGCTCAAAGTATAGATTTTGAAACTTCTAAATTTTTAAACGCGATGTGTTATGTAATTTCTGAATTTAAAATATAATATTTTGAAATTTTAAATGCAATATATATGTAATTTTTGAATATTTCAAAAAAAGATAAAAAAAATAAAAAATGTTGTCTAATTACATTTTTTTAAGGTCCATTTAGCCAATTTTAAACTAAAGGGTAAATTATACAAATTTTGAATTTTGCAAGATATGATTTACCATATCTCTTTTGTTTTTTATTTTGATGAATAAACCGTAGTGTTTCATTAAAGATACGCTAAACAGAGTCGTTAACACGTTTTGACGGATAATTAAGAGATTGTATAATTTGTCAAATTATATTTTCTAAAGTGCATTTTGCTAATTTGAAAATCAAAATTAAATGATGTCAATTCACTATTTTGCAGATAATTTACCCCCAATACTTATTTATTAAGTACTTTTCTTGAGCTTTTTTTAGGGTTGGAAATTTTATCTGATCTCACTAAACCCGATCCAAACTGTTCCAATATAATCCGAACCAAAAATTTAAAAAATCCGAATGGTTCTAAATTTTTTTTAGTTTAAGGTTTTGTTTAAATCTCAATCGAACCTGAATAATTTAAAAAATCCGATAAAATTTAAAATAAAAATAAAATTATTATTAATTATATTTAAAACAATAACGTGTGGATTAAAAAAAAAGTAATATATAAAAAAAATAATATTTTGATGATCATAACTATAATTTTTATTTGTTTTTGTGTGATTACGGGCTCGACCCGATTTAGAACCTGAACCGATCCAAAATTTAGTATCCGAATGCTTCTATTTTTTTATATCTAAAAGATCCAAACCTCGAAATAATTTGAACCAAACCGAACCGAAATAAATTTGAAATTCGAATGGTTCACTTTTGAAACCCAAAAAAACCGAAATCCAAAAAATCTGAACCAAACTATTCGAATAATCCGAACACCGACACCTATTCCTCCTCATCCCGAGCAGTTGTTTATTTAATCCAATTAATAAATTGTATTTCATTGTTTGGTTGATCCGTAGATCTACAACTGAAAAATAAACTATATATCCACACTCCACTTTGTCTCATCGTTTTAATTAATCTTAATATTAAAACGAAATTAAACTTACCAAATGACCAAAAAAAAATGAAACTTAGCTAAAACCTCCCCGATACGATCCGCCGTTGACCAACACCCCTCCTTTATGGCTTCACTCTCCATACAATCATTTTCATCTCCAACCTTGAGGGGTAGTTCTTCTTCTATATCTCATCGAACGAGCTTGTTTAGCTCCAATGGCACCTTCAAATCGGGGCTTCCAACCTGGAGGATCTCACATGCTCCTGTATCATTTCGTGTCTCGGCTTCTACTTCTCGCAGCTCCTTCGATGTAGTTGTCGTTGGTAGCGGAATCATTGGGTTGACCATAGCCCGACAGCTGCTTATTGACTCTGATCTATCTGTTGCCGTTGTCGATAAGGCTGTCCCATGCTCCGGCGCCACCGGTGCTGGTAATCATTTACCGTTTTATTTCTCCATTCTAATTCTGCTCCTATATTACTCCGTCTCTAAATTTTCTGTTTCTCTCGATAGGCTTTGAAAATCAAATCTGAAATCATATGTTAATAAATTGGAGCAGTTATCGGCTATTTTTGGAATGCTGAAGTCCGTACGGTTACTAAATAATCAGTAACTTGAAAGTTTTGGTTTCGAATTCAGGACAGGGATATATATGGATGACACACAAGAAACCTGAGAGTGACATATGGAACTTGGCCGTTAGGAGCCATGGACTCTGGCGGAATCTTGCAGAGAGCTTAAGCAAAGAAGGTCTTGACCCTGAAGAGACGCTTGGATGGAAAAATACAGGTTTTCTTGACTTTTTACTTCAGTTTCTTAGGGCATGGTTTCTCTTCTATTTTTGGTGAATTCAGCATCTTCTCTATGAGGTCCGGAACTCTTTGAGCTACTTCATGTATATGCGCCTTGCGAGTTTGTTCATTTGGTCACCTTGTGTTCATGTTAAGGTGCCAACATCTCCAGCTGAAAAGTTCCTCATTTTAGCCTAATAGGTTCTTTACACCATTGTTAGGTTCGTTCGTCAATGGTATTTTTATCACTTTCACTGAATGACTGAATGACAAACTTCTTATAGATGATATAGTTTAGTATATTTTTTTGTACTGTAGGCAGTTTGCTCATTGGAAAAACTTCTCAAGAGTGTATTGCTTTGAAACAAAAGGTTCATAAGCTATCTGAAGCTGGATTAAGAGCTGAATATTTGTCTAGCACCGATTTGCTTCTAAAGGAGCCTGCAGTCCTTGTGGATGATCACACTGGGGCTGCATTTCTTCCAGATGATTCGCAGTTGGATGCTCATTGTGCCGTTGCATTTATTGAAAAGGTTGCTGGACTTTCCTTGATAGTTGAAGGACTCATCTGACTCTTTTTGGTGGTTACTTAGTTTTGTTTGTGTTATTCAGGGTAACAGAGAGTTTGCATCAGAAGGAAGATATGCAGAGTTCTATCATGAACCAGTGACAGGGTTAATAAGGTTGGTTCTGAACCACAAAACCAAAGTGCATGCTCTAATTTGGCGATGGATATGACATAAACATTCTTAATTGTATACGAGAGAATTGGGGTTTAGCTGTTCAAGATTCTGGGAAACTGCCTAATTTCAGTAGCTTGAGGAGCCTAAACTCGAATAAAAGTCAATCCAAGTCTCTTTGAATCTCCAATGTACACCACCAGTTAATCTTTTGCTAGAGTTTACTACAAATTAATAGACTTTTATATTCAGGTCTGATAGGCACAATGAGGAGGTTGCAGGTGTTCAAACTTTGAAACGGAACTTGTATGGTAAGAAGGCTACTATAGTAGCTGCTGGTTGCTGGAGTGGATCTCTAATGCGTGAATTACTTAAAGAGTGCCAAATATCGGTGGACGTTCCTGTGAAGCCTAGAAAGGTTTAACTGTTGCTGATTCTTCGTTTCTGTATTTTATTTACGTCTGCAATATATTCTTGCTAGCGCACAGAATTCGAATTCCAAATCACTGTATCGAAAGTGTCATTGTCATCAGGAGGTGTAGTAATTTTGTAATGCTCACTTCTTGAGGATATTATTGTTAACGAGCGACATGCATCTCTTTCTTTGCCAAGTTGATCATCTTGAAGCTTTCACAGTATGCAGAGTCTGGAAATTGATGTATTTGGTACTTTAAAAAGCTATATCCAACGTTGTGTCTTGTTTTTCTTGCAGGGACATCTTCTTGTCGTGGAGAATTTTGATTCATTCCATTTAAACCATGGGATTATGGAGGCAGGTTATGCAGATCATCAAAGTGCTTCACCTCCAGGATCAGATGTTGAGGAACGGATGCTATCTATTTCAATGACAGCTACAATGGACGCAACAGGAAATCTTGTTCTAGGTAAATCCATGATGCCCTTATATTGCGGTGAACTGGTAAAATATCCCTCTGGTTCATTTGACCATCTCTAATTTCAGGGAGCAGTCGTGAGTTTGTTGGGTTCAACACTGAAGCTGATGAGTATATTATCCGCTGCATATGGGAGCGTGCTGCAGAATTCTTACCCAAGTTACGAGATATGCCCCTTGAAGATTTCATCCGTAAGAGGAAAGTGAGAGTTGGGTTACGACCTTACAGTAAGCTGTTCCATTTAACGCTTCAATGATGCATAAAACATTACTAGAAACAGGCTACTGGAATGATCACGAAACCTAAACTTGCCGTTTTAACTGATGGCAGTGCCTGACGGAAAGCCGGCTATAGGATCTGTGCCTGGGTTACAAAACCTGTACTTGGCAGCTGGACATGAAGGTGGTGGGCTTGCCATGGTAAGCAACATTCAATCCTAATGTAAAAAAAAGTTTATCCAGAACCCTATCATGATTCCTAGTTTGTTGAAATGGAAATCGTTTAGGCTCTAGGAACAGCAGAAATGGTTTCAGACATGGTATTGGGGAAATCACCAAAGGTTGATAGTTCACCGTTCATGGTTAAAGGACGATGTTGCTGAGGAAACTTTTGACCACAGTGGTTGGTTGATGATGTTATGGATTCTAATGTTTTGAAGGACCTATCATCTCAGGAAGGACATAAGTTGATAACAGAAGTGTTCATTAGTTTCCTCAAGATTTGATACTTTCCAAAATTGGAACTCATGTTAATGGATTGTATGTGAAACACCCTAACTCGGATTCATTCCCTAACAAAAGATTTCATTAGTTTCCTCTATTTTGTTTTAACGTTCTATTTTAGTTTAATCGTTATTTTAAAACGTTTTGTTCAGTTTGTGTCTACTTGTTTTACGGTTCTAACATATCATTGACCATATCAAAACGTGTTTCGATGATTTGTTATTAACCACTTTGGCAGACTATATATAAACTTTATATAACCATTTGTAAACAATTTAGCGACATCTACCACGAATGGCAAAAAATGACCATTGCCCAATTGTCAATCGAGTTTTACGTATTTTGAAAGTAATTAAATGTTTTTTAATCAATGACATTTTTGTAATTCTAAAACATTGTGTTATAAAAATAAATATATAGGCTATTTTAAAAAGAAATTATTTTTTATTTATCATACAAAATAACTCAACAAAATTATATGTCAATTTTGTGAGAGATTTGAAATATTAAAATATTTAGTTTTATAATGTAATATATATATATATATATACATTAATATATTTCATGTTAAATAATATTCAATTTTTTTTAAGTCATTCTTCTTAGAGTTTTTAAATGTATTCATGACCTTTAAAGTAAATAAAACTATGAACAAAATTTAAAAAATGACGGTGAGAAGTGTAAACAAAACCAATAAATTCTAACTGTAAAGAAAAATCAAATTTGAAAACTTTAAATTTCTATAAGAAAAAGAGAACTTAACATTTCTTACTTCTTACAATTACAATACCTTTAAATTTGTTTGCTTACCAATCCAAACACCTATAACTCAACTTAAGTAAGACTTTAATTCGTCCTCTCAAAAGCGGAAAGAAAATTACACGTCTGTCTAAAGCAAGTAGCAAGTTCATGAGTGTTTTTTTTTTGCGTAGTTTAAGACTTTAGAGTAGACTTCACTCGTCTTTTACACTAATCAAACCATTTATCTCTCCAGCTTACTTCTTCTTCAATTCCTCTCAGATCCTGCCATAGCAACCATCGTCTTCTTCGATTTCTTCATTCCATCTTAATTCCCTCTCCATTTATGATTTCTTGGTGGTATCAGGAATCCACCATCTGTCTTTAGCCCACAGATCTCTTGAAAAAGCAAATGGCTTTTACATAACTTGTTACTTTCTCTCTTCCTTCTCCTGCTTTCCGATCTGGGTTTTTGTTTAGGGTTGCAAAGATTGATACTTAGTTGAGATAGATTTAGGGTTTAGGACACATTCTGCTTGAATTGGGGTAAAAAGGAACAAACTTTGGGGGAAATCAGGCATGATTCAGCTTCTATTTATCGTTTTATTTATAGAAGGTGCGATTGCATTCCTTCTGCTGATTAAGATTGGTCCTTTAAGAGAGCTTGTAATAAAAAGCCTAGACCAGCTTAAAATGGGGAAAGGTCCTGCTACTGTGAAAACCATTGCTGGAACTATGTCTGTTATCCTCTTGTCTAATCTCATGAGCATCGTTAAGATCCAAAACAAAGGTGCAAAGCTTGGGACAATGTCTCCCATGGATCAAGTCCTTTGGAGAACCCACCTGCTTGAAGCTTCTCTAATGGGTCAGTTTTCTCTATTCTTTCTTGTTTTCTTTACTTTTATCTAAGAGGAGTCCAGTTTGCCTTTTATTGTAGACGATAGAACTTTGTTAGTGTAGAATCAGATTGGGTAATTCAATCTAAAGTTTCCATAATTGGACTGTTACTTCTTTCAAGAAAGTTGAAATCTTTGCTGGTATCTGTGCTGGAAATCTAAGTTGTTATTTCTGGTTCTTTGGTTTCAATGGTAATTCAACTTTTGCTGAATTCAGCTAGGCTTTGTTATAGCTAAATAAATAATCTCTATAAGGACTTGTTTGTTTGCTTGTTTTGGAGACCGCAACGAGCAACAGCGATGAAAATTTATGTACGTTTTGTGGTCGCTGGTTTAGTGACATGTTGCTGAGACTTGTCGTTGTAATTGGTCGTTGAACATGTTTGTTTATTTATTATTGAACCAGTGGCAAGTTTTGATAACGAGTTTCGGCGACTACTCGAAATTTAAAACCTTAAAATTTAAATGCTAGATTTTTCAGCGATTTGCATTTTAAATCGCTCGTTGCTGACCGAGTGATAGATAAACAAGCATCATTTCGTCATTGTCGTTAGTCGTTACTCGCTGGTCGCAGGCGACAACTAGACAAACAACATTACCTGTCGCTCATCGTTGAAGTCAGCATCGTGTAAACAAACCCGGCCAAATGCAGACTCAAGGCTCTTAAAGTTCAGTAGATGGGGAAATAATAGTATTTAGTTTTCATTTGTCGCCGCATTTCTTAAGGAAAGTTTAGTTTCAGAACCTACCTTGATACTTCTTCTAGTTGTTTGAGATCTTAAATTGGGATTACAAGAGTTTTGAAACCTGTTTCCAAAGTGTTAAGCTTTACAATAGTCGAAAAAACCGATAGAATGTTGAAAGCTCAAATCTTAATTGGTGTTGCAGGAGTTGTTCTATTACTCGGATTCATAATAGACAGGATGCATCACTACTTAAGAAAGCTTATGAATTTAAGAAGCAATGTTGGTTCATCTAAAGAAGAAGTTGAAGAGCTTAGGAAAGAGAGAAGTGAGTTGAAGGAACGAGAGGAGAAAGCGTCGAAAGAAGTTAAGCAACTGCAAGAAAAATTGTCATTGCTTACAGAGAATTTGAAGAAAGTAGAGAAAGAATGTGAAGAGAAAGAGAAGAAGCTGGAAACAGCAGAAACTCATGTCACTGCTCTCCAGAAACAGTCTGCAGAACTTCTTCTTGAGTATGATAGATTGCTAGAAGATAATCAGAATCTCCAATCTCAAATTTTGGGAAAAGTTAAGAGGTAAAGGTAACATTGGAGACTGAAGATGTGAGATTAAGACAATTTTATGCAGGGATTCTTGTAATTTTTTTTGTTTTTTTGTTTAGGAATCTTTGATTTTTATTGTTGGATGTTGAATGTGTTAAATGTTTTTGTGGAGAAGTAAATCAAAGTGCATGTTAAATCTACGATATGTTTGCTTATTTGTAGTTGTTGTGTGCTCTATCCGCAAATACAATTAGATTATGACAAATTTTCATTCAACCTAAAACATCAAAATATAGTTTTGTATATTCACACAGAAATCAGAGTATTTTTATAAAAAAAATAGTATTTTAAACTGAATTATTTGATTTTTGTAATGTTAGTTGACCAATATTATGTTACAAAATTTCAGGTTTTATTATCTGCGTATTAAATTTCAAAAAGGGAATTTCAGAATGTACAAAATTCCGCCGTCTGTGGGGATCGAACCCACGGCCACGTGGTTAAAAGCCACGCGCTCTACCACTGAGCTAAGACGGCTTATCTTTTTATGTGTTACATTTAGTTTATTTGTATTGGGCCTTTGTTATGAATCCATGGTCACTACTAAATTTAAATTCACATGATTGGTCGTAAACTTTCAAGATCATCCTAAGATTAATAATGTTTTCTTTGGTAACATTGGCTTTGAGGTTATAATTAAATTTTTTTTTCTGATTATAGTGTAATTTTGTGTTGAAAATTTAATTTTGATTTAAATAACATGTTATCAAAGTCTAAGATTTAAAAAATTTGTCACCAAATCTAAAAATTAAAAAAAATTATTCTAAAAATTAAAATTACTTTCACCAAATAACAAATTTAAATATCAAGTTCACATAAAAAAAACCAATATATATATATATATATATATATAAAATTTTCTATAAAATTATTTTATTTCTATTTATATAAAAATCAAAATCACAAACTCATTCATAATTATCTATACCAAAATTATTATAATATCACCCATATAATTATTGTTATATCTTTGCTTACAACAATCATGTCCAAATTTGTATCCACATTTTCCTAATACAATACCACAACTTCTTCTTCTATCTGAAACACTAAATTCTCATTCTCTGTAATATACACAGATTTCTCGACATCCAATACACCAATAACGATTAAAAAAGAAAATATGATATATAGTCAAATAAAAAACATACAAAATTTAGTCTAAGTTCTTACCACAATAGAAATTCTTTAAACTTAAAAACAAACTTTTTTTTAAAGTTAAAATGTTCAAACATTTTCAATCCAAGAAGTCTTTTGCTCATCCTCCTTCTCCTTCTCCTTCTCCTCATCCTCCTCATTTTTTCTTCCTCTCCTCATGGTAAGATTTTTTCAACGCTTTCATGATCTAAAAAATCAAATATTTCCAAAACTGTTGATACTTCTAGGTACTCATTTTTCCCCACTCCAAATTAGCACATATCTTCCCTATGTCCTTTGACAACCTTTTATTGTCATCCTTTTCTATTTGTGCATCTTCTACACGTTTTCAGCATTTTTCTAGCTCCCTAATCTTCCTTTTCCTCCTTTGTGGGTTGCTTTTCTTTTTTAGGCTATTTATTACGTTTCCTACTAGTTGCTCTCCAGTTTCTTCCTGCCAAGATTGACCCTACTACTCTAGGCAAAGTGAAAGGAAACATCTTTAGTGGATCTGAGACTGAAAGTATCATTTGTTTGTAGAAAAAAACTGTCGCCAGATGAAAAAGAGAAGACATAGAGAGTAAGTTTGAGAGTTAGTGATATGTAGCATTTTTACATGTTTTGGGGTTCGCTTTCTTCGGGTTTTATGTTGTTTTCTAAGTGTGCAATTTAGGTGCAAATCAACCGAAGAAACAAATTCGCGCGTTAAATGAATCCCGGAGCAAAGGATTTGAAGAAACAATCACAGCTGTTTTTGGGGGATCCCCATTTTCACCGGCGATCCGAAAAAACTCCCAAACGAAAATCAACACAAAGAATCAGAACGAGTTTTGCCGGATCCCCTATTTTCACCGGCGATCCGGCAAAACTCTCAAACAAAAATCAACACAAAGAATCAGAACGATTTTTGCCGGATCCCCCATTTATTCAGGCGATCCGGCAACCATCCCCAAACGAAAACCATCATGAAGAATCAGGATCGTTTTCGTCGGATCCCCCATTTTCACCGGCGATCCGGAAAAACGTCATCTTTTAAACAAAACTCTGCGTTTTGGAAGACCTTTATATAGTTTTTAGGGTTTATTGTTTGAAACCCATCTAATTTTCTGCATCTTCTTTCTTAGCCACTTTTGGAGAACTTTTGGATCTTGAGCAATCTTGGGTGTTTGAGTTCGATTCTTCAATAGTGAAACATTTCTTATCTTCTTCTTCCATTAATCTCTCTTCCTTACTTGTTTTAAGCATGATTTCCTCTTTGATTTACTGTTTTGCTTGCTTTGTTCTCATCTCAATGGTTGAGTAGTTCTAAGTTGGATTGGGAATGAAATTAGGGTGAAATAAGTTGGGTAATCTCAAATAGGTTAGATTCTAAGGATATCCTATCTCTAATGGTGGGTTTAAAGCCATAGATCTAAGTTTCAAATGTTCATTAGTGCCAAAATCTCAATGAACATTGGATATACATTAGAGAGCAAATGCTTGGACCAATAGAAGTTGAGTTTGAACATTTGTGGACTTATCAAACCAATTCCTAAAGCATCTTTGCAAATCAAGATCAAATGGAAGTTTAGGAGCTTGATTTGTATAAGATAGTGATTGGGTATCATGAAAGTGAACCAATCTAAGGTTATGTTTGAGTCTAAGATTTGATCTCTGCTAAGAACCTGAATAAAAGATTATCCAACCCAATCCCCAAATTGAAATCCCTAATCTAACGCTTTTTGCATCCGTTTAATCCTTCGTTTCGTTTACTTTTGTTTACTTCAATTCTAGTTACAATCACTTACAATATTGAACTTGTTTAGCTAAAAACTTGCAATTAAACTCGATTAAGAACATTGGAAATTGTGGATTCGACCCTAGATATACTATTGTGATTTACAATAGGATTCTTAGGACAATTGTAATTGAACTTGTCAAAATCCTGTTTTAGTTAGAGTGAGAGTGAGAGACAATGAGAGTGAGAGACAATGAGAGTGTGTTTTACTTATTCATTCTTGGCAAAAGATAAAAAAAAAGATTAATTTCTCTCTTCAAATAAAAATCATTAATTTCTCTCTCAAACTTTTTTTCCATAAAATTATGGTTCACATCCCTATAAAACATTCAATTTGTCTATATGGAAAATAACATCCCTAAACATTTGAAATGTTGTTTTTGCATAATAGACAAATTGAATGTTTTATAGAGATGTGAACCATAACTTTTGAAAAGAAAAAAGTTTAAGGGAAAAATTAATGATTTTTATTTGAAAGCTAGTTTTTGCTCGTACTAAATGCACGAAGCAATATATATATATA
>KE153360.1:0-60435 GCA_000411095.1 Aethionema arabicum
CCGTTCATCTAATCCAACATTTGCTGACAGGTTCAAGCCAGACAAAGCAGCGACGAGATCAGAAGACTCGTTGATACCAGATGAAACACCATTAAAAGGGCTAGAATTACTCATGTTCCTCTTGTCAGTTGAACTTACTCTCCCACTCCCAATGGGAGTAAGGCAGGGACTGGGCACCCTAGCAATGACCTGTGGATCTGGAGTTGCATTTCTCGACAAAGAAGAGCCTAGAGCAGCTGCATAACTGTAAGAAGATGGCACACCTATGCCTTGAGATCCAGATGGAGCTTGAATAGTTGTAGACTCAACATTTTCATCAAAGGCATTACGACTTGCAGGGCGTGAGGGCTGCTGTGTGATAGGACTACCATGCCCCTGATCAGCCTACACAAAAACATCATATTGAAATTATACAAGCAAGAATATTCAAGAGTCAAAGCATCATATCTGAACATAAGTACACTATTTTAAGCCAACGTTAAACAACCAGAAACAACCAATAAGAAGAGATGATTTTCACCAACCTGAAAGGTATCAGCAAAGCTCTTCTGTTTGCCTCCAAGACTTAAACCTGGCAAACCAATCAGTCCATCACCACCCCACTCAGAAGCACCACTAACTTTCTCAGGCTCGAACTCCAGCTTCTCCTGCTTCATCTGTTCGAAACCAGGTGGCATAGAGAACAAAGATCGACTCTCACTGTTGGTGTCATTCACTTTTCTTCTATCTCCAATACCACCAAGAACAGGACTCCCTTTAAGCCTATGCGCAAACCTCAAATCCTCCCTAGACATCAAAGGTGGAGGCAGCCTCGGATTCAGCTTCATGTTAGCATAGTAATAAGACAAATAAGCTGGATCTTTCCTAATCTCATCATCGCAGGCAACCCCATTGCCGTTGTTGACTCCTCCCAAGAAAGGGGACCCACCACCTCCACCTCCACCGCCAAAAAGTCCTCCGAAAGCACTAACAGAGCCGTCCACTGTCGGTGGCGCGGAGCCACTTCTATACAGGTTAAGCTCCCGTTCAAGATCATCAGCCTCTTGTTGCCGCCTTTCACGGCGCACTAATCCTATCTCCTGCTCGTAAACATCCCCAAATGATGAATCCTCGCTACCACTAAACATCGGCCTTCTTCCCAGTTCAGGTGACATGACCTAACAAGAAAACCCCGGATCAATACGAAATTATGGCTATACGCTAACCTTTACGAATCGTAGTGATCAAACCTTCTACTTCGATATGTACAATCCCCAAATTCTCTGTTAAAACTAACCAAGATCAAAAATTTAAACAGTACCCAAATTCTTTTTCCAGCCAAAAATCACATCATCCATTGATTTTCATCAATTTAGTAAACAAAACCCTAGATGACGACACGAGTAATAAAAAAATTGAGCGCAATGCGGAAAGTTAGTTTTATAGGGAGTTGACGGAAACTCGGCGGCGATGCAAGAACCCTTTAGGGTTTTTGTGCCATTTAACTATAGGATTAAATAATTGATTGACATAACGATTTTGTGCAAAAAAATAAACACATTTATTACAAAAATTTAAGAATAAAGCGGTAACAACGAAACTTATTTTCCTCGTGTTCTAGAGCTGGGGGAATCACAAACTCACTCATATGATATGTTTGGAGATCTTTTGTTCTGTGTTTCGATTTGGGTTTTAGGGCACAGTTCAATAAAGTACACTTTTCAAGATTTAACTTTGTTCTTGTTTCACCTATTTTCTATTTAAGGACAATAATTATCATTGATAATTCTTTTTTTTCCTCAACTATTAAAAATTAATTATACACCCCCTTTCATATTTTAATTAACAACAAAAAATTACAAATCTATTTCTTTTCTATAAATTAATTTTTCTTATTTCAAATTAGAATTTTGCTAGATGGTAACATGGTAGGCCTATTTTTTTAATGAGTCGATATATTTGTCGATACTATTTCAATTTTATTCAAATTGATTCACCGAAAGCAGAAAAAAATAAAAAAAGATTCTATTAAAATCAAGTTTATTGGTATGTTTCCTTTTCTATTTAGTAGTTCGTTATAAATGCCTTTTCTTGAAATAAAGTCAAATATCTTTAAATTATTCTCAGTTTCCAGAAAATGGAAATAATATATTCTTTGTTTCTATAGTCCATAATTAACATTAACTAAAATTCCATAATAAATAATTAAATAAATTCCTTTATTATGATTTGTGAGACCTATTTGATTTCTTGTATAACAAGCATCTAGGGCAATCTCGAAATATAACAGATAAAAAAGCTATCGTGAAATATAAATAAGAGTTTGATGAAACAAATTACATTGGATGAGGGAAACCCTAAAACTGGGGAATGTCCTAAAAGCATCAACATTCTCTTCTTCACATACTCTCTTTGTACATGTGAAAAGGAAACCCTAAAAAAAACTCACCATTCTCAACTCATCTTTACACCATTCTCTGCCTTCTCTCTCTCTCTTACTCATCAGCCTAAGGGGGGATGTTGTTTTGTTCTATATGTTGTAAAAACCGTAAAAAAAAGCTACAAAATGTACAGATTTTGATAGAGAACCAAAGCTCTCTTCATAATTTCCCGCAGATTTTTTTCCGGTTTAGAACTTACCTAATATCATAACCGCAATGGCAGAGCCATCCACCTTAGTTAGCTGTACAACACTTGTGGCCTTACACCACTTGAGCCTGGTTTAACGAATGCAAAGCCATTCTCCTCTCTGCATTACATAAATTAACCACTTATGAACAATCAAAGGCAATAAGAAACGCCAAATTAGGGTTCTAGGAAACCACATAAAGGCAGAAACTTTGGATCCATAACAGAGACAGAACAAACGTACCTCCAGCAGCGACAAGTTTTTCAACACGAGCAACAATATGTTTTCCATAAGTGTATTTCTTTAAAGCATTAAGATGTACTTTAATACGGGTAAGTATCAGCTCACGCTGCTGGTCATCGCAGGTTTCTAGTACTTTTTGCACTACATAGTTTGCAAATTGATCCTTCATCATAGCCTATACAAATACCAAAGAAGAAAAATTGTATAAAAAACTTAGTTCTTTAACGACTTTATAGCGGACGAAACAGCATTTAAAAGTAAGACGAACCTGAAGAGGCTCGTTTTCATCAGTTGTGCCAAGCATTTCATTAACGAGTAATTCCCGTTCCTCAGGACCTCCAAACGTTAAACATTTCTCAACAACGTTTGATGCAAACTTCTGCTGACTCATCTGAACAATGTTTCCAGCTAATTCTTTGATTATAATGGTGCGTTCATCAGGCTTTCCATGCTCCAGTACATGCTGCCAAAACAAATATCAGTTTCGACCATACACCTCATAAATAAGATAAAATCTCAACAAAGAAACAATGGCGTTACAAACCTGAACAACATAATTTCCGTACTGATCTTGGGCCAGCATACTAACAGTGGTAAGGATTTCTTCCATAACCTTACTTTGAGTTTCAGGGTCATGACAGTGTTCCAATACCCTCTGCAATATGAGATAAGAAGAGTTAGCAAAGAAACATAAGGTTAAGATTAGGTGGTATATGTTAATCTTTGAGAGCAAGTATAAAAGCAGAACCTGAATAACACGACACCCATATGGATGAGTGGATAAGACCACAACTTGGCCAAAGAAAGTTGAAACTATAAACTCGATATTCTCTTCAGGCACGCATTCAATGCACTTCTGAACTACATGGTTCCCGTTCTGATCACGTACACATCGCATCACATGTCCATCAAGTTCCTTCACCATCTTAATCTTTTGGTCTAAATCTACAACTTCAATTGCCTAATAAAAGTATGAACAAAACAAATCAAAGACTGTGAAATAGAGAACTTGTAAAAATAGATGCCTAGTAGAGTTTGTTCTTTACCTTTTGGATGACACGACAACCATACATCTGTAAGCTAAGAGGCAAAACATTGTTAAAAAGCTTCTCCGCTAATTCTCTCCTCTGTGACGGAAGTCCATGCTCAAAAAACTGTAGTACGATAAAAAAAATCAGGTATCTTTCTTTATCAAATTTGTTTACTAAATGGAAATACTAGCTCAAAAATAGATGAAGATGTGTGTATCTACCTTCTGAATTACATAATTTCCAAAAACGTCAGTCATCAGGGCTAGAGCCTGAGGCATAATCTCCTCATAAACCATGCTTTTCTCATCAGTTGTTGCTGTCTCAAGTTTCTGCTGAATAAATCTGCTCCCATATTGATCCGCACTGATCAATTAAGAAAAGCCAAGTGTACATGTTAGTATGAAACATCTGTACACAAGAAAAAGCTAAAAATTCAAAGGATATATATACCTAAATTCTACAACGTGACCAGCAATTTCAGAAAGTTCAAATCCCCTAGTTTTATTACTTTTGAACTCTTCCAGCAATGAAGATCCAAAGCCATCTTCTAAACTGCCATCCATGTGCCAAGAACCCATTCCCCCTCCGGAAAAGTTTCTCGCTGCTGAGGGATAGTGCATATTAGCTTCAGCTCGTCTCATAGGGCTACAAGGCGCCATAAGAGGATTTGACATAACATGATGAGCGAATGGGCTCCCAGGATATGACATAGTAGAACCAAACGTTGGACTTCCGTAATAGCCATGGTGATTAGGGCCATTTGATTTGTACGGAACTCCATACTGTGATTTCTGAGCTTCGAGAAGAGCCTTTTGAACTTCAAGCATATTCATGTATGGATCATTAAGAAGTTCAAGCGAGTCTGCACTTTCAGATGACCTCCCATAAGGATGATACATTGGGTCAGCACCAAAATTTGACTGAAGACCACCACCTCCCATCATTTGATTACTGACTCGGCCAAGATTACGTGATTCAGAGAAGTTTTGACCAGAAGATGGAAAGCCTCCCCCATGAAGTCTAGAGTCCATTCCAGATAATCCCAAAGCAGATGCTGCAGACACATTTTCATACATTGGAGAAAAGTTACTAGTCCCAAGTTGGCTAGCCATCATAGAAGCTACAGCCGGATTAAGTGGGTAATTGTTCAGACCATAATTAGAAAAAGAAGAATTTGGGCTATCAAAATGCTGGTAAGGATTAACTAGTCCACCTCCACCATTATAGGCAGATCCTTGTGATCTATTCAACTGTGGATTTCTTGAATAACCAGTAGCCTTATAGCCTTGATCAGATTTGTTTGAGAGCCTGTGTTGATTGACTTCATTATGTCCAAACATATAGTTTCTGACCTTGTCAACATCCTGCTCAGCCTGACCCCGTTCATCTAATCCAACATTTGCTGACAGGTTCAAGCCAGACAAAGCAGCGACGAGATCAGAAGACTCGTTGATACCAGATGAAACACCATTAAAAGGGCTAGAATTACTCATGTTCCTCTTGTCAGTTGAATTTCCTCGACCACTCCCAATGGGAGTAAGGCAGGGACTAGGCACCCTAGCGATGACCTGTGGATCTGGAGTTCCCGTTCTGGATAAAGAAGAGCCTAGAGCAGCTGCATAACTGTAAGAAGATGGTGCACCTATGCCTTGGGTCCCAGATGGAGCTTGATTAATTGTAGAGTCTACATTTTCATCCAAAGCATTACGACTTTCAGGGCGTGAGGGCTGCTTTCCAACTAGAGGTCCATGCCCTAAGTCAGCCTGCACAACGCATCATGGTGAGTTTACAAAAGCAAGAATATTCAGGGGAAATAAAATAAACTGATCAGAAACAGTAAAGGGAAAAACTAGTCACAGGTGAAAAAGTCAGAAACAATCAATGAGAAGAGAAGAAGACAATCAGACAGAAAACATCAAAAACGGTATCTATGGAAAGGTATGAAGAAGAGATAACCTGAAAGATATCGGCAAAACTCTTCTGTTTGCCTCCAAGACTCAAACCTGGCAAACCAATCAGTCCATCGCCTCCCCACTCAGAAGAACCACTAATATTCTCAGGCTCAAACTCGCGCTTCTCCTGCTTCATCTGTTCAAAACCAGGTCCCATAGAAAACAAAGATCGATTCTCACTATTGTAAGCACTGTTATCATTCGCCTTTCTCATATCCCCAATCCCACCTAACACAGGACTCGTCCCTTTAAGCCTGTGCGCAACCCTCAAATCCTCCCTAGACATCAAAGGCGGAGGCAACCTCGGATTCAACTTCATATTAGCATAGTAATAAGATAAATAATCTGGATCTTTCCTAAACTCATCATCACAAGCAACCCCATTGCCGTTATTGACTCCTCCAAATTCCAAAAACGGGGATCCACCTCCACCGCCAAAAAGCCCTCCGAAAGCACTAACAGAACCGTCCACTGTCGGTGGCGCGGAGCCACTTCTATACAAGTTAAGCTCGCGTTCAAGCTCATCTGCTTCTTGTCGCCTCTGTTCACGGCGAACTAATCCTATCTCCTGCTCGTAAACATCCCCAAAAGATGAATCCTCGTTACCACTAAACATCGGTCTTCTTCCCAGTTCAGGCAACATAACCTAAGAAGAAAATCTCGGATCAAATAAACAAATTATGTTTTATACGCTAAAGTCTACGAATCCTAGAGATCATACCTTCTACTTCGATTATGTACAATCCCCAAATTCTCCGTTATAACTAACCAAGATCAAAACTTTAATCGGCACCCAAATCCTTTTTCAAGCCGAGAATCACAAGAGACTATCATCCCATTGATATTCATCAATTTTTATAACCAACCCCACTTTACTCGTGGTATTAAGGAAACCCTAAAAGCAACCAAATGAAAAATGGAAAATTTACATAAATGGGGAAAATGAGTTTTATAAGAGAGTTGACGGAAACCCGGCGGCGATGCAAGAACCCTTTAGGGTTTTTGTGCCATTTAACTATGGGATTAAATAATTAATTGACCTAACGATTTTTATGGAAAATAAAAACATTAATTACACAAAAAAAAGGAAAAAAGAGATAACTACGAAACTTATTTTCCTCGTGTTCTAGAATAATTACAGAACTCACACGTATGATACGTTTAAAGATCTTCTGTTCTCTGTTTCGATTTGGGTTTTAGGGCACAGTTTAACAAAGTACACTTCAAGATTTAACTTTCTTCGCTCTTGTAACTATTTTCTTTTTGAGGACAATAATTTTCATTTATAAGACTTTTCACCGTCAACTATTACTAAATAACTTTAACACCCTTTCATTGAACTTATCTTAATTTAAAAAACTTATATGAATAAAATATTCTTTATAGAATGTTTTCCTTACTTTAAATATAAATACCAAAAAAATATTTTCCAATTATAATTAGGCTATTTGGTACGCCTATTGTTTTCGTATGACTTTATAAAATAGTCACTTGATATTAATAGTATCATAATATCTCAATTTTGTCTATTATATGATATCATTCAAATTGATTCACCAAAAGCAGAAAAAATGCAGTTATGAGAAACAAACTCGTTAAAAAAAAAACAGATTCTAGTCTTTGTTTTAAATTTTTGTTATTAATAGGTATAAATTTGTTAATAGTCAAACCACTCCATTTAATTCCGAAAACGTATCATTTAATTAATGGTACTTATAAATAATTAAAAGAAAACGTTTAGTGAGAAAATTATGCAATTAAATCCTCATATTTGATTAGTTATAATTTTAAATAGCTTCAAAGATTTTATTCTTTAACTAAAAAAATGATTTTCTATTAAAATAATATCCATTGATTATTTGTTTTTTAAAGGTAAAATAAAATACGATAAACATGATATTTAAGTCAAAATATATATAAAAAATCTTGAAATTTAAACAAGAA
The DNA here is from genome assembly GCA_000411095.1 of Aethionema arabicum. Taxonomy (NCBI): domain Eukaryota; kingdom Viridiplantae; phylum Streptophyta; class Magnoliopsida; order Brassicales; family Brassicaceae; genus Aethionema; species Aethionema arabicum. The sequence continues at coordinate 7,779 of KE153360.1, forward strand.
ATATTTATAGATCTTTTTTTGTTTACTTAAGAAAGTTAAATGGAATTTGTATTTATATAATTATTAAAATAAGATAGAAATTAACCAAAAGTTTATAGTGTAAGATAAAATAAACCATACATGTTGGTGAATCATCTAAACGGCGATGTCGAAAGTTTAACGTGACAGTGACGTGTCTCGACCAGGCAAAAATTAACTTTATATAAATAGATAAATACTGTTTTAAAAAAATTAATAATTCGTGTTAAAAAAAATTAATAAGTTTGTGGTCATGATACTCTAAAAAATGATATGCACTGCTCACTTTATCCCAAAAAATATTTATAAATGCAGAATGGTATCCTTTTTATATTATTCTGAGATCGTGTTCGGTCATGGTTCCTCAAAATCCACGAGTCGGTGTATCAGTCGGTATTGATAAATACTATACGCAATATTAATCATTGCTAGAATTATAATATTATACTGTATAATTTTAATGTTGGATTTAAAAATTAAAATTTTAATTTAGTGTCTCATTTTAAGCCCAGTTGAGTTCATGATTTATTCAAGGCCCATTGAACTTGGGCCTAAAAGGCTACTTTGAAATAGCGTTAAATTTCGATGTTAGTAGTCTACCTTTTTTACTATATATAGTATTTTGTAATTTCATTGGAAAAGATCAAAATTAATAATAATTTAAAATACAGAAATTATAAGTAATTTTTGGTAATACCAACAAAAAAAAAAAAATAGTGATTTGTTCATGTTCTGGAAAATAATATACAAAAAACAACTAAGTTTAAAAGAATTAAAATAATATTTAAATGGTGAATACTAATGTAGAAGAAAGTAACAGTAAAGGAGAAGAGTCGAGGTAGGTAAAAGCTACAACTAACGACTAAAGACCACCCATTCATTATTTATTATTATCATTATCTTTCTTAAACTTTGCTAAAATCCTAGATTCTTTTTTGTTTTCATCATCATTTACTAATTCAAATAATATCTATTTTTTTAATTACTTTATCCCTAAGATTGGCAATTTGGTTGTAACGCCAATTTAAGATAAATAAAAATGAATTAGATAAATTAATGAGTAATTTCACCAAACAGTAGAGAGTAACTAAGACCAAAATCTAACTATCGTTGTCTTATGTTGCTTGAAAGAAATAGATTTGTATTGGGTGAAATGTCAAAGAAATAGAGAGAGAAGAGTCTTCCAAGAGATACATACGATATGATACGATGAAGTCTCTTCAGATTTTATCAGTTTTTGTTGAAACTTATGTTTCCACACACCCAACCTACGTGTCCCATTCTTTTCCACTTCACTTAATTACTTTTTTTTTTGGTAATCTTTTAATTTTTTTTTGGTAATTACTTTTCGTAATTCTACTCAATTATTAAATAATTTTTATATTTATTAATCTCTTCAAAAAAATGTTATTCTTAAATTAATTTATTATTCTATAATCTGTACATTTACATTTATTAAAATATTATTTCGGTTTATATTAATTGATGTTTCTTTCTTTTTTTATTAATTGATGTTTCTTATGAATCTTATCTCAAATGTTTTATTTATATAGAAAATTAATTATGATATAATAATGAAAATTATATGTAGGGTTATAAATATAATCATAGCTAAAGCACTTGATTAGTTAACTTCAAATTTACTCGGCAAGTCTAACAATTGGACCAACTATATAACATCCAACACTAAAATATTATCTTTTTCATCACTTATCTCCAACTTGATTCAATCTTTTATTTTTCTATTTATTAATTTGTAAGAAAATATTGTTACCATTTACCAACCATTATAACCCTACCATTTCTGATTTTTTTTCTTTTCTCCACCTATATAACACACAACACTCCTCTCTCCTTAAAATGCAACACTTCATAGCTTCAACAGAAAATTATATTTTATATACCTAATTTTCATAAAATTACTACCAACATAAATATAAATAAATAATATTTTCTTTGGTATGGCGAGGTTGGTTTTGAATTATCTTGTTGTGGCATTTCTTATTGCCATTACTCACAACATCAATGTTGCATCTGGAATCACAAGGCACTACAAGTTCGATGTAATTAATTTAACTATACATATTACTATTAATTGATTTTTTATATATACAAGATAATTGAATTTGTTATTTTACATTTTCTTCCGTCAGATTCAATTGAAAAACATCACAAGGTTATGCAAAACAAAAACAATCGTAACAGTCAACGGAAAATTCCCCGGACCTAAGGTTACAGCAAGAGAAGGAGATAATCTACAGATCAAAGTCGTTAATCATGTGTCCAATAACATTTCCATACACTGGTACATAATAATTAACAATAATAATATAGAGTCCTTCACTTATATCACTTTTATATATAAAAATTAGTTTATATTCAAGTTTAAAAAAATGTATATGTAGGCATGGAATCCGACAGCTAAGAAACGGATGGGCTGATGGACCGTCATATATAACACAATGTCCAATTCAGACAGGTCAAAGCTATGTTTACAACTTCACAGTAACTGGTCAACGAGGAACCTTATGGTGGCATGCTCATATTCAATGGATGAGAGCCACCGTCTACGGTCCATTAATCATCCTCCCAAAACTCCATCAATCTTACCCTTTTCCTAAACCCTACAAACAAATCCCTATCATCTTCGGTAACTCTCTTCTCTTACCAAATCAACGGTCAAAATCCATTTCACTCAGGGTTGGACCTGAGCACAAAAAAGTGAAACATTTAATTATGATCTCACATGATATTATATAACCCCAAAATTGTATAAAAATGTTTGTATCTTGGCGGTAAAATTAGCATTTCCTTTTGAAGGAGAAGTATTAGTTTAATTCCACTAAGATGAATTTTTTTTAAATATTTATGTGTCCATAAATTTTTTAAATTAAAAACTAAAATCGAGTATGTGTTTAGGACCTCCAAAATCTTAGGACCGATCATAATCTCACTTTAGTTTCTTGATTATAACTTCTTGGTGATATTTGTGTATAGGTGAATGGTTCAATGCTGATCCTCAAGCAGTAATCCAACAAGCTCTTCAAACAGGTGGAGGCCCAAATGCTTCTGATGCACACACTTTTAATGGGCTTCCAGGCCCATTATACAATTGTTCAACAAAAGGTACAAAAAAAACACACTCAATCAAATTCATATCAAAAAGTACCAAACTAAATTAACTTCAACTATCTTGTCCTTTTCAGACACGTACAATCTGACAGTAAAACCTGGAAAAACATATCTTCTACGATTGATCAATGCTGCACTCAATGATGAACTCTTTTTCACTATAGCCAATCATACATTAACAGTTGTAGAAGCTGATGCTAGCTACATTAAACCATTCAAAACCAACATTGTATTACTCGGTCCAGGTCAAACCACTAACGTATTACTCAACACTAAACCAATCTCACCAAACGCAACTTTCTTCATCATGGCTAGACCTTATTTCACCGGTCAAGGAACCATTGATAACACAACTGTAGCTGGAATTCTCAAATACCATCATAAACCAACATCAAATTTTACAACTTTTCCTCTTTTTAAACCTTCTCTTCCTCCAATAAACAGCACAAGCTACGCTGCAAATTTCACAAAACAGTTTAAAAGTTTAGCAAGTTCTACATTCCCAGCTAATGTACCTCAAAGAGTCGACAAAAACTTCTTTTTCACTGTCGGTTTAGGAACTAACCCTTGTCCTAAAAACCAAACGTGTCAAGGACCAAACCGTACAAAATTCGCAGCATCAATCAACAATGTATCGTTCATTTTACCAAACAAGACTTCATTGTTACAATCTTACTTCTTGAGGAAATTCAACAATGTGTTCAAAACTGATTTCCCAAGTACCCCTCTTTTTAAATTTAATTACACGGGAATGCCACCGAACAATACAATGGTTTCAAGAGGTACCAAAGTTGTAGTCTTGAAGTATAACACAACCGTGGAATTAGTCTTGCAAGGTACTAGCATTTTGGGTATTGAAGCACATCCTATTCACCTTCATGGATTCAATTTCTATGTAGTGGGTCAAGGATTTGGTAATTTTGACCCGACCCGTGACCCGAAACGGTATAATTTACTTGACCCGGTTGAAAGAAACACTATTAATGTACCTTCTGGTGGTTGGGTAGCTATTCGCTTCCTCGCTGATAATCCCGGTAAGTTTTAGTAACCGTTTTGTGTTTTATTTAATTTAATTCGACCGATTTTAATTTGAATTATATTAATTTATTGTTTGTATTGTGTAAAAAGGTGTGTGGTTAATGCATTGCCACATCGAGATTCATCTGAGTTGGGGACTGACTATGGCTTGGGTTGTTTTGGATGGAGATCTACCGAATCAGAAACTTCTTCCTCCACCGTTAGATTTTCCTAAATGTTGACTTTGACCAATCCAACGCTTTCTCCAAACGCCACGTCAGACCTACAGAATCAGAAACTCCTTCCACCACCGTCAGATTTCCCTAAAGGTTGACTTTGACCGATCCAACGCTTCTCGAGACGCCACGTCACACCCTCATTTTCCCCGATTGAGAAATCTCGTTAATTTAATATGTGTGTTCACTTTTTCCTTATTTGTACTTTTGCGTTTTTGTTCATCACCTGAGAATTCTGAGTTTTTTTTTTTTTTAATTTCTTTTATTTCATGTAAAAAAGTAAAGTGAAGAGATTTGGTCACGGTTATAATTTTTCTGATTTTTAAGTAAATAAATGCAATTTTTTTTGTAATAACGAACTGATTTTAAATTAAATTAAAAAAATGATAGTTACAAAAGGTTGACTAGTTTCGTTGACAAATTGCATTGGATTCCTTATATATAATAAAATATTACCATAAAAAGTGAAAAGATAGATTTCAATTTACGTCAATAATGCGAAATGGTTTCTAAGTACGTAACTGTTTTCTACATTTTAAAAAAATTTCAAAAAAGTTATCGAAATGTATAAAGAATTTCGATTTGTGAAGAAGGAATCTTTCTTCCATCAAAGAGACAAAAAACAAGAAAGCAAACTGCCACCAAATGCTGCCATAAAAATGCAAAAAGGGAATAAATTAATAATTAAATAAAAATATTTACCAAAAAAAATACAAAAAATGAGTAGAGTTCCAGACATTATTGGTGTTTGCAAGATCTATAACATCTCACTACTATATTTGACCACATTCATCATCATCATTATCATCATCATCATCATTATCATGGTTTAATATAATTGACATTAACTGGACTCCACTATCGATTCTGATTCAGTAACTTATTTAAAGAAAAATTTAATCAAGTCTCAGATCTTTGACCAGATCCATATGCATCATGAAAACTATATCATTTAAATTAAATTAAAAAAATCATTTATATTACTAAAAAAAAAAGATTTTGTGTTTGTTGAAATAATTCAATTCTTTTTTTGTTTCTCCAGACACTTTGAAAATGACTCTTCAGTGTTAAAATACTAACAAAAAACATTGTACTTCTTCATACATCAACCCTTCTGCAGATATTATACTTCAAAAAAAAATTAAAACATTAACATTAATATACTCTTGTATATGCAAAAGTTATATAATTGAAAAAAAATGAGCATATATATGTAGAACCCCTAATTTTTTTTCATAACAAAAAATCTCTTCTTACAATGTACTTGTATGCAAAACCCTCGAGAATTAAACTGATTTAATTACAAAAAAAAAAGAAGATAAAATCAAGAATCTCGCCAACAAACAAGCATAGCGACACACCTTCTCATGATGTAAAATCTTGCTTTTTGTTCTTTAGCCAAGCTACTGTATTTTTGAGTAATGGAAGAAGAAGATGATGAAGAAGAAGAAGATGCTCTTTCTTTTCTTGATAAGCTTCTTGAGATTGAAGAAGAAGAAGGCTGCACAGAGCATTTAGTTGATGAACTTCTTATGAAAACTGGAGATTTTGTGGAAGAAGCACTTGTTGAGAAACTTCTTGAAAACTTTGACTTTGAAGAAGAGGAAGAAGAAGAAGATGTCTCTTTCTTCGACAGCTTCCACTTCTCTTCCATGAATAATGTGTGTGAAAGAAGGAAGATTCAAGATTCAGATTCAAGAATCTGTGATCTGTGATTTTTTTTTTGTTGGGGATTAAGTGTGTTTCTTGTGAATAGTTTTGGGGTCGAAGAAGAGAGGAGAGAGAGAGAAGTAGAGAGTGTGATAGTGTGTTGTGTGTTTTATATATGCTGTGTTCTTTTATTGAACTTGTGATTATAACAATGGAAATAATAAATGGTAAAGAAATAGTATATAGTATAAATTAATATAAATTTAATTTCTTAGCTGAGTTTGTGACTCTTTTCCGTCGGGTTAGGAACTCTTTAATTAATGTCCAGTTGATATTATTTATCTAATTTTATTAATCACAAAATTTATGTTAACTAATATTTAATTATGTTCAACTATAGTATATCAGTATAATTAGTTTTTTTTTAATTTCACTAGTTTGTAGTTAGACCACACCTCTTCAATCATATTTAGAACTTTCTTTTTCAATATGTAGAAAAAGTTGTAAAATAGATTAAAATATTTCTTTTAAAAAATTAAATAATTCGTTTTATAAAATTTAATAAAAAATCGAGAAAAAACTTCTGTACACATCCGACCCATTTTTAAAAAATTTGAAAATAAAGATCAAATTTTAAAATTCTCGTATTTTATATTCAAGCAAATAATATACCATATAATTTTTGAAATTGAAAATCGATAAAAAAAAATCTTGTATAAATTAATTAATCCTTCCAACACCAGATTTTAATAGGAAATAGCTTTAATAATGAGTTTTTTAAAAGTACAATTATTGTTTCCAAAAAGTTATTTATTTTACATAATTTTTCTGCTAAGTAATTAACAAGATGTTAAACTATCGATTCACCACTTTTTTTTCCTCATCGATCGATTCACCATTTATACTACCATTTTCTTTTTATTATTATATATATATATATTCTCTAAATTTAAAAAAAAAAATCCTAGTTTGTTAACATGAAAAAATGAAAATATTATAATATCCTCTATAGACACAAATGGCAAAGAGTTTTTGGGGATTTGTATCTTTTACTTACCGTTGACGATATATTTAATGCATTGATTAAATATTTAAATGGAAGTGTATTAATTAGATAACGTATATATGCATTTAATCCGTTGCTAACGTGGCAAATTTTGATTGAATAAGATCTAATAGATCGAGGTGTTATTCTTACTACCACCAGATCTACACATTGTGTCGAAATCCTCTTATTGAGATCCGCCATTAATGTTGGGAGGAACCAATGTCGTACGTTTATTATTTCATTTATAATCAAATATATATATATATAAATAAATCATAATAAATCTTCAATTAAACCGGTCACATGAGAGAGATCCCAACATGGAGCACGAGACGATTTATCGGTACTGCCTTCTTATCACTGTGTATATGTTTATCATAATTTATATCGACTCAAAATATTATTTTTTAAATATAATTTGGACATAGTGGGGCAGGCATCACAAGAAGAAATAATGTGCAGGAGGATGACTATTATAATATTATAAATTTATGAAATAAATTTAAATAAATATATATAACTATTATGAGAATTAAATTTCGAGGAAATGCCTAAGAATCATTTCATAAGAGCCAAATCGAAAGAAGACCCAATTTAAGAGAATATTCCAAATATATAAAAGCATACAAAATTAACTTATAGTATAAGATTAAAAAAAAGTTACCAGATTTTCTAATGATATTCAATTATTGGATTTTTTGGTACAGAAAAAGCATACCCGGCCCTGTCTATAAATTTTAAAAATTTAAAAATAAAAGAGGTATAGTAATAATATTATTGTGTGTGGGGGATAGAGAGATAGGTGTTGCGTAGGATAAGGGATTTCAAAGAGTAGACAAGTTTGGTCTAATAATATTCTACATGTTTTTCACTTATGTCTTCAAACCAGCCTGGACTTACCCTTTCTTCACAATATATATATAGTTGTCTTCGCATGAAAAATAAAACAATTTAATTGATATGATTTAATCAGCTCACATATATACACATATTTACTGTTACAAAAAACACTTAGAATAAAAAAAAATTGATGTCGAGCTAGATAATCCAATGGTAAGTTTTTTTTTTTAACATTCGAGTTGAATCTATCAAATAGAGGAAAATTGTTCGGCTAATGAAATTAATTTATGGTTCATATGCCGACAACAAAATTGATCTATGATTTAAAATTTTATTTTATAAATTTATGTTTATGAATAATTATTCCATATAATTTAAAGGATTTTGAAAAAAATCCTAAATATACAAAAATATTATGTTGGTTAATAGTTAAAATCTTTTTTGGATTATAGTGTGTAGATTAACTTATTGATTTCTGCAATAAATAATTAAATATGTTATAATTTGTAAATATAAAATGTGGCCAAAGTATAAAGCGTTTTTGTGGACTCTAAGATTCGAATTAGTAGTTAAGTACAAAATAAGTATTACAAAAACAAAATAAAGTGTTTATAGCTGAAAATAAACGGATCGAAGTGTTCCATGTGATTTCGCTACATCCAAATAATTTATTCACTGTTTATTAGAAACTTAAATAAATAAAATATTCTTTAATATTGTTGTCAAAACAAAAAGCAAATACACTTAATGTCCCCATTATCTTACATTTCTTCCTTAATGCTTTATTTGACTGGTCAACCATTTTAATCATATATGTTTTGTCAGTAACTTACAATTGATTTGACCATTAACATTACACATCATGACAATTAAACCACAATATTCAATTAAAGTTATACTACTTGAATTAAATTATAAAAAAATTGAATTAAATTTAGGCATATGTATACATATTTTGTATTAAATAATTTTTTTTTCTTCGAAATAGGTGCAACATAAAAACAAAATCAGTTTAATTTGGTCTTTAAATATAAAGTTGAATCTTATATTCATCTAGGATCTTAGATTTGGTCTCGGATCCAGATAATCATTATAAGCATTAAATGATGTTAATCATTTTAAATCTTAAAACTATATATGAATATAAAAATTAATGAAGCCACTGTATATATAAGTTGCTTTGATTAGACATGTCGTAAAAGTAAATAATAAAAATTGAAGTAAAATAAGAAATGTTAAAAATGTCATGTGTTTTTGTCCTTAAATTACTAAAAATGAAAGTATGCATATGGAAAAGTAATTAATTTAATACAATTATATAATTACTGATTAGATTCTTTGACCAACGGTGAATTATATATTTGATTGGGTCAAAGGTTATGAACAAGTAAGTCAAAATCAAGTCACATGGTCATGTTTACATACCTTTGCACGTCACCTTATTATTTTTTATCATTCTTTTTTTTATTTGATTGATTGATTTTTCGATATTAATCTCATAACAATTGAATTTTTTCTTAACTAAAACACAAAAACTAGCCTAAAGTGAATAAATGATTTTTCTTATAGAATACAGAATAAAATTATAAAACGAAATTATGTGTGTTGGTGAGGAAAAAACTAAATTAAAAAATAATTATATGTAAGAATTAAGAAGTGGCGAGTGAGGTCACATGGAAACATGTGTGAGCTGAGTAGGATTTGTTCAGGTTGGCTCGTGGGTCTCTAAACACAAAGTCCCACCATTTTCACTTAATTTTTCTCTAACTAATTTTATTTTTCAGTATTTTTTTGTTGTTTTGAAAAAGCAACTTTGTTTCTTACATCATTTTTAATTTTGTATGTTAAATGACAATAACTATGAATTTAATACCGCTAAGGGTACGTAGTGTATAAATTTTAAGTTTGTTGTTAATTTATAAAAAAAAACTCACAAGTCTTTAATAGGTAATTAATATCCATAATTAACATTGTTTCACTGTCATTAGTCATTACCATGCTAAACATTAAATAAAAAAAGTAAAAAATCATTAAAACTGTAAAGAGATGACACAAAGTTCTCGAATTCATATTTTTTCTTTTCAAAACTGATAAAAATTATTTGAGGCACAGTTATATGTGTGTATATATAACGTATTGATTGTATTTGTGGATAATAATGATATGTTTCCTTTTCTTTATATAATATTAGTATATGGTATTATATTTATTTCCTTAAATAATAATGACGAAATTTGCTTATATTTATTTCCTTATATAAATTAATTTATTATCAAATTTGCTTATGATCATAGTATATATTATCCCTTTATTTATTTATTTCCTTATATAATAATGGCATAATTTGTTATATTTATTTTACAAATTTTGCCTAAAATTAATTTATTTCCCTATGAATGATTTTATTTGAAAAAATAATTTTAAAATAATATTTTTAAAAACTTTAAATTTGTAAAAATTTAATAGTTAAAATTTTATTAAATAATTTTCTATAGCTTTTCAATGTTCATAAAACCAGGTCAAATAAGTTAAATACTAACTCAAATCCTTCTTTTTTGTTATCTTTATTTCGTTATATTAAATTTGCACAGATTTTGCACAAATTGTTTTTTTTGTTTTGTCAAGTTGCATAAATTTTTTAATAAGTTATTGTGGTATAATGGTTGGGTAATAACTTGAAGTGTGATAAGGACGTGAGTTCGAATGCCTGTACATCCATAGTTGCAATTATGTGGTCATGTGATATATATCCGAAAGCAATAGTAAAATACCATATTGTCAAAATCTCACTGTTTTTATGAATAACCAAACTATTTGTCAAGATCAAGCCATGTGGCACATCAACTCATAAGCTAATATTGCTATGATTAGAACACATGTAAGGTTTACGGAGTTATATATGGAAATCAAAGAAAAGAAACAAGCGATTATAAAAAAAAAAAAGGAAACAAGCGATTATCAAACTACATATTGCCTTGTTCGATAATTTACTCTCTTATTCGATTACTCTCTTGTTCAATTACTCTATATATATATATATATAAGATAATGAGTTTATAATCATTTTAAAAATCTATACTCTCCCATAAAAAAATTTCTTCATCTTTGCTTCATTATTTCTTGCTTCATTCTATCTTCTACTATTTCTCTATCTTTGCTTCATGGAAAATGTGGTTTTTGAACTTATTAGAAACCATTCTTGTCCGCATTACTCACCGATTTGATTACTATTTTTTGAAATACAGGTGTATGATATTACGCTTTCTGATGTTAATTTCATATGCAACTGCATCAGTATGATCATTAATGGGTGGAATGCTGCTATAATGTACGTTTTATTAAAATGCCATATCCCCTTTTCTTTGGTTATGATAAATCGGGAGAAAGAATAAGGAAATTTCATGCTATTTGGAAGACACGTTATCCTAAATTGAGGAGATTAGTTAGAGCTGGTGTGATTATCGTGATTTTATATGAATTCATGAAATTTTCAAATTTAATAGCCGCCAAGACATCATCATATTTCACTCTCCTGTGTTTTATATTTGCTTACATCTATTTGGGCCGCATACTTTGGATAATATATGAAATGTAATGAATATGTGTGAGCTGAATAGGATTTGCTCAGGTTGGTAGTCCCACCATTTTCACTTAATTTTTCTCTAATTAATTTTATTTTTCAGTATTTTTTTGTTGTTTTGAAAAAACAACTTTGTTTCTTACATCATTTTTATTTTTGTATGTTAAATGACAATAACTATGAATTTAATACCGCTAAGGGTACGTAGTGTATAAATTTTAAGTTTGTTGCTAATTTATAAAAAAAAAAAAAACTCACCATTCTTTAATAGGTAATTAAAAAAATTATTAAATATTTTATATCCATAATTAACATTGTTTCACTGTCATTAGTCATTACCATGCTAAACATTAAATAAAAAAAAAGTAAAAAATCATTAAAGCTGTAAACGTGGGCCAACTTATTCGAAATTTTAGGCCCAGCCCAAATACTAACATAGTATAAGGATCTTACACCTTGAATTACGGCCCAACCCAATTTATTTATTTTGTTAATTTTTATTAAATATCTAAAATATGATTACACTTAGGTAAAAAAAATACAGATATCATTATAACTCTAAAGATAAATGAAAATCTTCATAAATATACGAAATTGCATTAATTAAACTCCAATTCGAGTCACGAGATGATGTAATTTAAACATAATTAAAGTTCAACGAGAAAAAAGCCATCGCCGACAAAGAAATTAAAATAAAAAATAAAAAATAATTAAAAATAAAAGCGAAGTTTCTTAAAGAGAAGGAAAAAGCCCAAAAAACAATGGTGAGAATGCGAGAGAGAGAAGCGGTGACTGTTTATTTGCCGTTTTCAGAGATTGCTGACGTGGAATTTCTCAGCACGTCACGGATATTCTTCTCTATAGCTTATCCACTGCGCAATACAATGACTCAATGACCATATACATTTTAAATGTTATTAATTAATTTAAATTATTTCACAATATTAAACTAATATTAGATTCACTTCCCCAAAACATTTGCGGTAAAAAAATAATCATAAATAAAAATACATTTGCAGATTCTTTTGATATAAATGTCAATTAATAGTTGTTAAAATTATATTCTATGGTGCTTTCTATAACATAAATTCAAATCATGCACTGAGGAAAATATTTCTTATATAGAATAATTTTTGTAACAAGTATTAAAAGTTAAATTCCAATGTTTTTTTTCCTAAATTTTCGTCAGAATTTTTAGTGGTAGATATAATTATACATAAACGTAATATATTGACTATCACATCATACTGAAAAAGATCCATTTTCATATAACATAAGTGGAAAAACACAAAATTTCTTAGTTTTTAAAATTGAGATTTTAGTATTTTTCTCAATTTTTTTTTGCTTTAAATTTGGGTAGATTTTTTCCTACTGACAAACGAACTCAACCATACAACATTTTCAATGGATCCAATTTATCTAATATAAAATAAATAATAAATAATGAGAGAAATAAAAAAAATAATGGACTAAAAGTTGTGTTTTTTGTGGTGTCACTAAAGTGTATTGTGGGGTTAACCAAAGGGCAAGTAATATATTAAAAAAAACGTTATTACGATATAAATATCAAATACACAAATACCAATGAATGTCTACATATTATTTGCACCTCCCCCTCCTGTTTTTGTTCCGTACATCTTTTCTTATCAATAATTAAAATAATCTTGCATATAAAATGTGAAGAAATCAAGCTTACAAATAAAATTAAAAAAACTGCGCCGAAAATTGTCTGTATAATATCCGTAAATAAATGCAGAAACTAAATTATTTTATTTTCTGGAAAATTGATGATTCTAAATAATCTGAATCAAAAAAAAAAATGCAATACGGTCCATTTATGTGGACAAATGTCTTATATATCAGCCTTATTCCTTGACGGCAATATATAAATATTATGTGTCGATTAAGTTAATGACGATATATATATATATATATATATAATAAAGTAATAAACCCCTAATAAAATACTATAAATTAATAATTGTCTTCTAATATAAATAAATAAAATAATTTCGAAATTAAAGGCCAAGAATTATTGAAGTATTTCTCCACCTCAACTAGCTATATATAAACCCTTCAATCTTCTCTTCAAGCACAAGTCACTAACAAGAACTAACACAAAACACTTAAATTCACTTTCAAATCATGCAAATCTCATATTTTTATTACTCAACCTTGATCTCCTCTGCTTTGTTGAATTCAATAGTAGTCACAATATGCTTAGTCTTACTACTTATGATGCTTCAATGGCGGTTCCAACAAAGAAAACACTTACCTCCTGGCTCCATGGGTTGGCCTTACATCGGAGAAACTCTCCGTCTCTACACAGAAAATCCCAATTCCTTCTTCGCCACTCGTCAAAACAAGTATAAATCTTTGAATCTTTGAATCTTCTCTGCTTATATACACAAAATATGACCAAGAAAATGGTCTAAATTGTTTAAAATTTTGTTTAAGGTATGGTGAGATATTTAAGACACATATATTGGGATGTCCATGTGTGATGATAAGTAGTCCAGAAGCAGCTAAAATGGTGTTAGTGACCAAAGCTCATATGTTTAAACCAAGTTATCCACCAAGTAAAGAGAAATTAATTGGACCAGAAGCTCTTTTCTTTCATCAAGGTCCTTATCATTCTACACTCAAGAAGCTTGTTCAATCTTCGTTTATGCCTTGTGCTTTAAGAGCTTCTGTATCTCATCTCGAGTTTCTTGTTCTACAAACTCTCTCTTCTTGGACACCTAATCTACTCATTAATACTCTGCAACACATGAAACGAGTAGGTCTCTTTTTAATTTCTATCTTTTTCTTTTTGTTGATTAATTGATTTTGAAAGTGAGGATTTTGGATTTTGGAAATTGTAGTATGCATTTGATGTGGCGATTATGTCAGCATTTGGGGATAAAGAGGAGCGTACACAAATTGAAACCATTAAGGTTCTTTATCAACGTCTAGAAATGGGTTATAATTCTATGCCTCTTGATCTACCTGGCACTCTCTTTCACAAATCCATCAAGGTATATACATATATGCACATTAATTGTATTCATCTGTATATATATATGTGCATAATTTGGAAAATCTAATGGGAATTTATAGAACGTGACAAGTTTTTTATGTGCTATTGTTGAAAATACCAAAGCAAAAAACAAAATTTTGAGTATTGGGGACCACATTTGTGTGATATTATGTTACAAATGTAAAAAGATTCTTTTCACAAAACATCATCTTCAATACACTATTCATAACATTTCAAATAAATTGACGGTTTAATTTATAAAGTCATTAATTTCGTTAATTATAAAGTTAATTATGTTATAAATTGAAAAAATGAAGGGAAGGAGAGAATTAAGTGAAGAATTAAAGAGAGTAATCAAGAAGAGAAGATCGAGTGGGAGTGAAGGAGAAGGTTTATTAGGAGTACTTCTTAGTGCTAAAGATCAGAAACGTAACGGTTTAAGCGATTCACAAATCGCCGACAACATCATCGGCGTTATCTTCGCCGCAACCGACACAACCGCTTCTGTCTTAACTTGGCTTCTCAAGTACTTACACGACCACCCTCATCTCCTTCTCGCCGTCTACGTAACTAACTTATTCTCTCATTATTTTATTTCAAATTAAAAAAAAACATTACTTTTTATTTTAGTTTTTATTAATTCGTTGGTTGATTGATGATGTCATTGTAATGAAACAGAGAGAGCAAACCGGAATTCGAGATAAAATTAGAAAAGAAAACCGAGGAATCTCTTGGGAAGATACAAGAAAAATGCCAATGACCACAAGGGTATCTATCTCTATACTATATGAATAATTTATATTTTCTCCATTTCATAATAAAAAAAAAAGAAATATTTTTGTGTTTTAAATAAAATATCGTTTTAGAATTTCAGGTTAATTTATATAAACA
This sequence comes from Aethionema arabicum, assembly GCA_000411095.1. NCBI lineage: Eukaryota > Viridiplantae > Streptophyta > Magnoliopsida > Brassicales > Brassicaceae > Aethionema > Aethionema arabicum. The sequence goes on from KE153360.1 coordinate 23,210, forward strand.
AATATTAGTTAGATGATTAAATATTTTAAAAACAAATAATTACAATAAATTTGGTAACTATATTTGATTAGTGAAGTTAATTTAGATAATTTTTTTTTATAAATTGTATATGAAAAATATTAAAACGACACTTAATACAAAAGAGAGAATTTATAATTATGAATTATGATTAATTAATGTGATGAATGTGTGTTGATTAGGTGATACAAGAGACATTAAGAGCAGCAAGTGTATTGTCGTTTACGTTTAGAGAAGCAGTAGAAGAAGTTAAGTATAATGGTTATGTGATCCCGAAAGGTTGGAAAGTACTTCCTCTTTTTCGAACAATCCATCACTCTCCTGATTTCTTCCCTCATCCCCATAAATTCGATCCTTCTAGATTCGAGGTAAGATTCACAAAAGTCAACTATGTGGGGTCTCTCTCTCTCTTTGACTTATATGCATTTAAAGATGAGATCTTCTAATGTTGACAGGTGGCACCTAAACCTTACACTTTCATGCCCTTTGGGAATGGTGTTCATTCTTGTCCAGGAAGTGAACTTGCTAAACTTGAAATGCTTATCCTTCTTCATCATCTCACTACAACTTTAAGGTATTATTTAATCATATATATCCATTTTGAAATTTTTATTTTATAAAATCTGATATATAATTGCGTGTTGTGTTGAAGATGTGTTTTGTGTTTGAATTTGTGATGATAAGTAGTTGGAAAAAGATTGCTAGCTGGAATAAAAGAATCAATGATATGTGTTTTGTTTCTATTCATGTGAAATTGTGATACATGTGAATGTGTTGTGTAGATATTTGTTAAGAGTAAAAATATAACACGTATGGTACTCAAAAAACATGTGAATCATGGAGTACTTGTCAAATTATGGTCCGTACATATATGTTTAATTGTATTATTTATTAATGTAATTAACAAGTAATTGTATAATTGTAGATGGGAAGTGGTTGGAGGTGAAGAAGGAATACAATACGGTCCATTTCCTGTGCCCAAAAAGGGTTTACCTATAAGAGTCACTCCAATTTAAGCCTAAGGCATATTTGGGACTTTTATTACTAGAGATTTTTTTTTGTTGTCTTTCTATTTTATATTTTTTTGTGTTTAAATGGCCTCCAATTTGGCATTTTTTCTTTTGTAAATTATGCTAGAAAATCCAATGTAAATGTGTAATTCAATGAAATTTAAATTTCTGGTATGATGGACTTGAACCGTTGAAATTAATATCTCTTTAAGTGTGTAATCCAATTATCCAACTAGTTGATTGTAACAGTTCCATCTAAAAAAGTACTAGTGTTGAAAATCATTATCTCGGATAATTTCATAAGAAAATTATTATTATTATTTTTTTAACGAATTATTTATCATTTTTAAAGTTTTTAAAATATCCAAAAACTGGATAACCATAGAATCAGATCTTCAAATTAGAGGATCTAGGCTTAAGATTCCGTTCAGACATATAGATAGAGCTGGGGTCCACGTAGTTATATAAATGGAAACAAACTTATTCAGATATTCTATTTTAGATTAATTATTTTTTATGTTCTAGTTTCACATGAAAGTGAAGTAAAAATTAAGACTAATTTTTTTTATAAGAGTAGGCTAATTAACACAGTAGCCTATATGTATAGACTCTATACAAAGATTTGAGCAATGTAAAAGAGACAACACATGATGAGATGAAACATTATAAGTACTGCATTATTAGTGATTAGTCTGGCAATGGAGATGTGTATTAAACCATGTGTCACATATTCCCTTAATCGAGTAGGTGCATACAACGAACAACTTCACCTAACACGTACCTTACGTGGAACCTTTCATTTCCATAAACTCATAAAAACTGAAATGAATCTTTGAATGACCCACAATTTTGATTTGTGTCCCAAATCAGAGAGATTGGTCCAGCCTTGGATGAGAGTCTCTAATCGATTCCGAGAGTCTGGTCGAAACACAACACAACCCCTTTCTTATCCTCTTAAAAGTCTTCACATGATTGTCCCTTCTACTAACTGTCTCTCTCAACTCTCACTCTCATTGTTTCTTCATTATGTAATTAATTTTTGTAAAAATTAAAAGAATTTGACGTGAGATGACTAATAAACGTGTAAAATTAAGAAAAGGAAAGTTATGGTAATTAACAATATATTCCTTTGGATTAGATACGTGAATATAAATAATACTACAATTTTAATAATTTTTTTAAATTAGATTACTGATATAAATATATAAAGTATAAACGGAAGCCCAAATATATTGTATCCATATAGAGGCCCAAATATAAATGTTAAGTATGAAGGCTATAGGCCCATTAGTTGAGGAGGTCGGTTTGAAATTAAGAAACGGAGAACCGGTTTGGTTATACCGGAATCAGTAATCGCATCTGGGATTTGAGAACTAAACCGGTTCGAATTATCCATAGACACAGATGCATACGCGTTTGTGTCTTGTCTGCCAAGCACCTCAATAACGAATTAGTCTCTCACGAGTCACAAATGACGATATAACACAGATTATTTCATTTTTAACAAAACTCCAATATTGTTGATTTTCCAGTGACCTTGGTTCTAGAAACCCTAATTTTATTCTGATCTTGTTTGATATTTGTTTGCTACGTCTGATTGTTATTCGTAAACCGGAGAAAAAAACTGGGTCGATCAGATCTTCTATTCCCCTTCTTATATATTTAGGGCGCTCCATTTTGTTCGTTGTGATTCTGTGACAATGATATTCTCGAAGCTTGGTCGCTCTTCCTTTCAATCTTCTCGTTCTAGGGTCCGTTTTGGTTTTAGATTTATTCTCAGATTCGTTCTGCTAATTTATAGTAGATTTTTTCCTGATATTTTTTTGTTCCTGGTGAACTAGGGATTGTTGTACGGTGGTGGTGTGAGATCGGCGATTTTGAGAGAGGGAAAGGTAATAACGCCTCCGGCTGTTGAGGCGGTTGTTAATCAAGTGGATGTGGGATTAGGGTTTTTGAGGAGGCACTTTGTCTCGTTAGCTGCTCGGAAAGGTTCGATCAGTAATGATTTGAACGGAGTTTTCGCTAATCCCAGAATCCGTCGGTTTTTCTCTGATGAAGCCCCAAAGAAGAAGAGTATGTTGCAAAACCCTAAATTTAATTTGGGTCTTAGAGTCATTGTTAACTGGTTTTTATCGTCTGCGATTTGTTTGTGCAGATTATGAGAATTACTTTCCCAAAGAAAAGCAAACACCCAAGAGTGAGCAGAAATCGGATTCAAAAGGTGAACAGAATGTGTAGTATTCCAATTTATATAATTAGAAATGTTAAAGCTTACTTACTGTGGTTGTGGGATGCAAGTGAATAGACACTGAATCTTGTTTGTGGAATTGTAGAATTTATGAACTCTTGCTTCAGTAGAGGTTGTTGTCATGTTTATAAGATTGTTACCAGTCAAGGATTTTGGACGTTTGATTGATGATTATAGTAATGAAATATGTTTTTGTTGTAATACAGAGGGTTCAGAGAAGAATGAAAGTGAGAACTTGGGAGATATGTTCATGAATAAATTCCAAAATCTGCTATTACCTCTACTGGCTATGGCTGTATTCCTTATTAGTTCTTCAGCTGGCTCTGGAGAACAGAAACAGGCAAGCATTTTTGGCTAGAACTTGTGATATCTTGGATTTCTTTACTTACATCCTGATATCTACAAAATTGTGGGTTTGGGCATCTGATAAGCTGTTTTGCTCGTTTGTTTTCTTCTAAATATCCTGTGCTACCTGATGTTTCAGATTAGTTTCCAGGAGTTCAAAAACAAGCTTCTTGAGCCTGGTCTAGTAGACCACATAGATGTTTCTAACAAATCAGTTGCTAAAGTCTATGTAAGGAGTTTACCAAGAAACCAAACAACTGAAGATGATTTCCCAAGTACTGATAATGGAGTTCCTCTAAAAAGAAGTGGTGGTCAGTATAAGTATTACTTTAATATTGGTAGTGTTGATTCTTTTGAGGAGAAACTTGAAGAAGCCCAAGAAGCCTTAGGCATTGATCCTCACGAATATGTTCCTGTCACCTACGTCTCTGAAATGGTATGGTACCAGGAGCTACTGAGGTTTGCACCGACTCTATTGCTCTTGGGTACTCTTATGTATGGGGCAAGACGGATGCAAGGTGGATTGGGTGTAGGAGGACCTGGTGGGAAGGGTGGTCGTGGAATTTTCAATATAGGCAAAGCTACAATAACGAGAGCAGATAAAAATTCCAAGAATAAGGTTAGCATTTAGGTCCGACCAGGCCTCAATTTTCATTTTGTGATGCTATTGGAAATGAAACGTGATCTTTTGTTTTCTTTGTCTTCTTTTGATTGCATTGCCAGATTTATTTTAAAGATGTTGCTGGCTGTGAGGAGGCTAAACAAGAAATTATGGAATTTGTACATTTCCTCCAAAATCCAAAGAAATATGAGGATTTGGGTGCTAAAATTCCGAAAGGGGCACTTTTAGTTGGTCCACCAGGGACGGGAAAGACACTTCTAGCAAAAGCTACAGCAGGAGAATCAGGTGTGCCATTTCTGTCTATATCTGGTTCAGATTTCATGGAGATGTTTGTTGGAGTTGGACCTTCGAGGGTGAGACACTTGTTCCAAGAAGCTAGACAGTCTGCTCCGAGCATTATATTTATTGATGAGATTGATGCAATTGGTCGGGCAAGAGGCCGTGGAGGTTTTGGTGGTAATGATGAGCGTGAAAGCACTCTTAATCAGTTGCTAGTTGAAATGGATGGTTTTGGGACAACTACTGGAGTTGTGGTGCTTGCTGGAACCAACAGACCAGATATTCTTGATAAAGCTTTGTTAAGACCTGGTCGGTTTGATCGTCAGATAACCATTGACAAGCCTGATATTAAAGGCCGTGATCAGATATTCCAAATATACTTGAAGAAGATCAAACTTGATCATGCGCCTTCATATTACTCTCAAAGGCTAGCTGCCCTCACTCCAGGATTTGCTGGAGCTGACATTGCAAATGTCTGTAACGAGGCAGCTCTTATTGCTGCCAGACACGAAGGAGCTACAGTTACAATGGCGCACTTTGAATCTGCAATTGATCGTGTTATTGGTGGTCTAGAGAAGAAAAACAGGGTATATTGTGCTAGTTTTTTTATTGATCAAATTCGGATCTTTCTCCGCTTTTTCCAAGAGCTTGAAAATGGGAATCTGAATTTATTTATTGGGAACTCTGTTGTGAACAGGTGATAAGCAAGGCGGAGCGTCGTACAGTTGCTTATCATGAATCTGGTCATGCAGTTGCGGGATGGTTCTTGGAACATGCCGAACCATTACTGAAAGTGACTATTGTTCCTCGTGGCACAGCAGCGCTCGGGTTTGCGCAGTACGTTCCAAATGAAAACCTTCTGATGACAAAAGAGCAACTCTTTGACATGACATGCATGACCCTCGGTGGCCGTGCAGCTGAGCAGGTAAACAGCTACCTGATCTCATGCCAGCTCCTCAAAATGGAGCCATAGGATTCTTACTTTGCTTAAAGATGTTGACTTTTGGATCTTCACTGCAGGTATTGATCGGCAGAATCTCGACTGGGGCACAGAACGATCTGGAAAAAGTGACAAAGATGACATATGCACAAGTAGCTGTATACGGTTTCAGTGACAAGGTCGGGCTTCTCTCTTTTCCACCCAAGGACGATGGTTACGACTTCTCTAAACCATACAGCAACAAAACTGGTGCTATAATCGATGAGGAGGTTAGGGAATGGGTGGCCAAAGCTTATAAGAGGACTGTGGAGTTAATCGAGGAACGCAAAGAGCAAGTAGCTCAGATTGCAGAGCTTCTACTGGAGAAGGAAGTACTGCATCAGGATGACCTTGTTAAAGTGTTGGGTGAGCGTCCGTTTAAATCAGCTGAGGTAACGAATTACGACAGGTTCAAGTCTGGTTTTGAAGACGAGGAGAAGAAGAGCGAGGAGGAGGAGTCCACGCCGGTGAAGCCAGTGGAAGATGATGGAGCTCCGCCGCTTGTTCCTCAGGTGGTACCTACGTAGATGTTGGAAGGTAATGGAGACTTCCCTGTCACAATTGTAAATTTAATTAAGGATATGCAATAACACAACAACGAAAAAAAAGCCACACTCCTGTTCTTCAATGTTTTTAGTGATATTCTGATGGAGGATTTGGTTCTTTGATGAAAGAAATTATATTTTTCTGCATTTACATGCTCCAAATCTATTCTTTTTTTTTTCTTTTAACTTCCTGTCAATAATTTGCGGTTTGTAATAAATGACACGAGAAAGTTGCGAATTTTAAACAAAATAAAATGCATGATTGAACCCTGTTTTAACCCTTGAGTGAGTATTTCTTTCCTGTAAATACTTGAAACTTGGATTCTTCGGATTTTGTTGACGTTTCTTGCTCAGTGTTTTTTGGATCAGCCTGCATTAATAATCCACATACAACACTATGGTTAACTTCAATGGGTGACTAATAAACCAGCATATGGAAAAGCTAGAGCAAGAACATACTTTCACAGTTTCTTTTGCCGCTGGTTTGCTGGTTGAACCAAAAACAAGCTTTCCTAAACGTTCCCGTGGTGTGGTGCTTGACTTCTTAACGTCTTTCCCATTCTCAGTAGGCTGTTCTTGTTGTTTTGCATCTGGTTCAGTTGAAGTTGTTGGTGTTTTTCCATCCAAACGATTTCCTGATCCGGTGAATGGTGTGAATTTGGGAACTTTGCTTTCTGGTTCTTCCTCAACTGCGACTAAGAAAATTAGAAGCAAAAAAGTTGAGTCTGATTATAGGAGAAAACTAAGAATCAACAGAGAATTTCCAAATAAGTTCAAAGAATACCTTCACGAGGTCGCTTTGTTACGGCAGTCAACTTTTGTGGCTTTTCAGGTTCTTTGTAATCAAGAGGAGGAGCAAAATCAACTTCACAGTCAGTTTCTATAATACTAACAGCTGGAGATGGTTTTGCCTCAACCACATCAATAAAATACTTCTTGTTATTATAAGGAACCATAATTGTATCGCCTGTGGTTAAGCAAGAGTAGTTCCTAAGCGTAGTCTCCAAGCTGCAAAAAGTGAGTGTGACAAAGAGATTCTTCAATATTAGTCAAAATCAGTTGTAACATCTTTAAAACAGCAAAATTTAAGTTTCAAAACTACAGACATGGCTTTTGGGTTTGAGATGTCCAAGAAATCTTGGGTATGAGGCTGCAACTTGATGAAAGTCCCTTTTACCAAACTAGCATTCTTCAATTGCACAATGTCTCCCTCTTGAAGAAGCATGTTTTGCATCATCTATGGAGTAATGAATGCCAAGAGATCAGGTTTAAGAAGGTTAAAAGAAGACAAAGAAGAGGAAACTAAGTAAGCAGAAGAGAAACTGTACCCAATACGGCAAGTAAACAAGACCCTCGTCTGCTATGAATTCTAGTACACCACAGTGTGTGGTTTTCTCAAGAGAAGTATTACTCAGTTCAAACAGCATTGGGAATTCAATGTGTAAAGAAGCTGAGAAGATGGAGTAAGAGACCAAAGAATATCGTAAATCTCAAGTTGAAATAAGTAAAGAGACTGAAACAAAACCAGAGTTTACATAATATCATTAGCTAACCAAGACGATCGAGAGCCGAAGGGGGCATGATAACTGCATAGATCACAAATATACGAGGAATGTCGTGAGAACATCGAAATTTGGGGTTTAGAAAAACTATCTATAGACTTAGGGGAAGAGTAATTTACTTTTGTCACCCTTCTCAAGATGTGCCTGCAGTATAAAAATGTGTGAAATTAAACTCGGTTTCTTTCTCATTCTTTCTACTCTGGATCGACGACTGATGAGAAAAAGTCAAAGATATCATATGGATAGTATACCATACCTTATCGATGAATGTAACTGGGTAACAACGGTAACGCTGTTCGAAGTTAGAAGCACCTCCATTCATCTCAACTGCAACAAATCAAAATTTCGTAAAGTAAATAACTCTCTTAAGTAGCTTAAAGAAGATTCATCAGATTCCTGATTACAACACAAAACCACTGAGGCATATCATCGAAAACCTTACGGGCACAAACAAAAATTTAGCAAAACAAACTAAAAACGGTAAGATCCTAAGCATATAAGTGTAACTTAAGAATCCATAAGATAGTCCAATCGGAATTTCAACGGACTAATTTCGATTCAAACCCGAAAAGGTAAGATCCCGGAGCAAAAATCAAAGACGATCATCGAAAAAATTAAACAAGCCTTTCCGAACTAGTTGACTTCAGTCGATGAATCCAAATTGACTTAAAAATCTCAACAGAAAGGGCGAAAAATCGTCAAGAACAATCTGAACTTTTTAAAGCCACACACGAAAGAGACGAAGTTAACTAGAACTTGATCATCCGTACAACAAAACAAACGATCAGATGATAGGGTTTTAGAGCCTTGAGGATCGAAGAACCTTTCTTCTTCTCAAGTAGCGGTAAATGAGAGATCGAAACTGAATACTGAAAAATATTAATTTCGATTGCAAATGATCTTTTATAGGTTTTAAAGATCGTATCTCTCAAGCTTACAATGAGCGATTATACACGTGGCGCACATCAATTGGCCATTTCCATTCACAGACTAATAATCCGACGTGGAATTTCACCGATTTAAATACACATAATTTCAAAATTTATGTGAATAATACATAGTTACATACTAAACTAAGCTAATACTATGCAGGGACCCAACAAGAAGAAGCAAAGAGAATGCGACCTTTCCAGCCTTGTAATAACCATTTGCTATTTTCATCAACTACAAAGTCTTTATGATAACGCCATCTCTTAAGCTTTTCTTTAAATGACTTAACCAGCTCAGCCTTAACCGGTTTCTGCTTAAACCCAGCTCTGATCATCCTCACTTGCCACTGCCTATACGTCTCTGGCCTCTCTACACGATCTGACTCTTCACAAGCTATCACGTTCATTAACTCTCTCCCGTAGAACTCCCTCTCGAACCTGACCCTCTCTGGGTTATCTCGAGGAAGTGTGGCATCAAACATGTCAAAGAGTGCAGAGTAATGAAACAATGCTTCTTTAAACCGTGAAATGAAGAATGGAGCGTTGAATGAACCGTTCAAGATTGTGTGAACGAAAACGTCGGGGTTTATGTTTCTTATTAGCTTTAGGAGAGCGTCTCTTGGACAATTATCCTCGCCTCCTGTTTCATCTAAAAGGTTCTTGAGCCGGATTCCAGCGTTTACTGCAAGAACTTCATTTGGTTGAATCTTGAGGTCTTCGATTCGGATTGTTTCCCAGTTCTGTGATACAATGGCATTGTACTCAAAAGGAACATTAAACCGTTTACAATACTCTGCTAATCTTCTTCCAGTTTCCTCTATTTTTTCTCCGGGGCGAAACCCACGTTGAGGTAGATCAATACCAGTAATACGTAGCTTATGCGGTACACCTTTTCGGTTTGATAAGTGCTGAATGAACATTGGCCATTGAAAGCCATAAAGAATCCCAAAGTCGATTATATGAAGCACAGAAGCATCTCCTGCAGCATCAAGAATCATCCCACTGGAGAAGAAATACATTAACGTCATAAACGGAGATGAAGACAGATAAACTTGGTATGCTTTAAGAGTATCTGCAGCTGTTTTCTTCATTGATGTTAAAGCATTGTAATAGTTTTGGATCACAGGACCTGTGCTTCCTTGTAGCCTAGCTTCCAGTGCATTAGCAAAGTAATGAGCAAGTCTTTGTGACGCATCACCAAGTGGTGATGATTGTTGCTTTATCTGCAGTAACACATCATGAGCAGTAGTTTTATCGCCTGTGGAAATGGATTGTGCGCAGAGAGTAAGAAGTGCACCGAAATCCACGACCTGATTCTTTTTCTTCTTACCTACTCCTTTCTTAGTCTGAACTGCTTGAGTCTTGCTTGAACCATTCTTACTGTTGATTACTGTTTGTGGATCACATTCGTTATCAAGAAGCAAAACCTTATCAAACATTTCTGTTATGTTACCATCTTCTACATTTCCTGCAGTTTGTTTACTGTTCCTAGTTTCTTCTGAATCCAGTACTTCCCAGTCATGATTCTTCCTAACTCTTGAAGATTCGGATAATCCATCCAGTCCCTTCTCTTCTTTGACTGAAAACTTTTCTGATGGTCTTTTGTTTTTCTCAGGTTGAAGATTGATAAGCCATTGGTTGTTATTGGGAAGGAATTTTTTAGCTTCTTCAACCCCTTTCTTGAACTGCTGAGCTGATTCTGTATCACTGAACATACTTTTGACCAGAGCTTCATTCACAGGTGTCTCGATTTGTCGATTATGGAAGCTATCCATAGTGGAGTCAAAACCAGAATCACTAAGAGGTGTACTGACCAACACAGTATTAGAGGAACTACTGGATTCGATGCTAACGCTTGCAGCCATGGAATCACTGCTAGTTCTTGAAAACTCATCAGTAATCACCGAATCAGGACTAAACGAGTGAGTTTGAGAGTCAGTAATCACTTGCTGCAACATTTCTTCTGTTTTCTGTAAGGCCAATGAATCGTAGAACATAGATTGATTATCCCCAATACTCTCTTCCATAAGGATCTGGCTCACATATTCCAGGAGTGCATCGGTGGAGTCGTCTATTGGCTCCCAAGCTGATGGTAGATCAGCGCAGATATTAGGGTTTCGATCGAAATCACTAGATGAAAGAATCCCGAATTCGAGATCGGTATACAAATCAGGATTCGGTAAGACATTTACATCGTAATATTCAAAAGCGTTAAACATACCAAGAGCTCCAGAATAGCTCCGTTCCATCATCAAATTAAAACCCTAGTCGAGAAGAATTGATGGTTCTGCAAAAAAACAAAACCAGCAAAAAACCTTTCCCAGAAGAACACAAACCGAAGGTCAACGGTTAATAGACTATAAAAAAGTAACAAAATAGAAAGTTTCTAATGCATCAGCAACGGAATCCTTAACAGACGCGAACATGTGCCAAAAATTGGAAAGTAACGTCATTGCTTACCTCACTCGATGAAGTAAAATAATCGAAAATGTTCCAAATACATCGACTATCTTTTAGATTCTGAAGATTTACACAGATATACGCATATGGTTTATCAGGTGTAGACTTGTGACAGAGGAAGCTTCCGGGAATCAGAACACCGAGAGGAAGACGAAGCCTCGGGACTCGAACCAGAGTCAAATAATTCTGTGACTCTTTTGACTTTTCTCATGTCGGTAAAGTGGGCCTTGGGCCCATTTCTGTCTTACAATTAAATATAGACAACTAATCATAAATTTAAAACTAGTTCTTTATACATTAATAAGTTTCACACGTGTGGCTGGCTACTCACGTGTGAGAAAATGGCTATGAAGGAACCCAAGCACATGAAGCATAGACGATTCTACCTCTCCAGCCTTGAAGCAACCAGTTTCCATCTCTATCAATATCAAAGTCTTTACTATTGTACCCACTTTCCACAGTCATTTTCAGTTTCTGTACCAGTTTTAAATCCAGTGGAAGTGGTCTGAATCCAGCTCTCATTGCTCTCGCCTGCCACTGCTTGTAAGACTCTGGCCTTTCTACTCTCTCTGACCCTTCACAGGCCACAACATTCATGATCTCTCTCCCATAAAACTCCTTCTCAAACATCAGCCTCATATCATCTTCCCGTGACAGATTTGTGTCACACATATCAAACAGAGAAGAGAAGTGAAACAACAGTTCTCTAAACCTTGTGACAAAGAAAGGTGCATTGTAGGATCCACTTAGGATTGCAGGAATGAATATATCTGGATTTACCTTTCTTATCAGCTTCAGAACAGCATCTCTTGGGCAGTTTACAGCCACAGTTTCGTCTAGAAGGTTCCTCAAACGAAAAAGAGAGTTAACAGCTATAAACTCACCTTCTCTTATCTTCAAGTCTTCCAATTTTATTGTTTCCCATTTCTGTGCAATGGCATTGTACTCAAATGGAACGTTGAATCTCTGGCAGTATCTAGCCAAACGTTCACCTGTTTCAATAACTCCTTGAGCTGGTCTAAAACCACGTTGAGGCAAGTCTATACCGGTTATACGAAGCTTAGGTGGGCCACCAGGTCTCCAAGCAAGACGATGAATAAGAGCAGGCCACTGAAAACCATAAGATATACCAAAATCTATGATGTGGATCGTCTTGGCATTCTTAGCCACAGCTAAATGCATAAGGCTGTGGTTAGCGAAAATTATTGCGATTTTCTTGAATGGGCAGACTGATATAAATGTGTGATAAGCTTTTAACATGTCAGCAGTAGATGTTCTCTTTGAAGATAAGGCGGTATAAATTTGTGTACCGGTTCCACTAAGGCGTGCTTCAAGACTATTTGCGAAATAATGAGCTAGTCTCTCTGCACCATTACCTAGAGGTGAAGATTGTAATCTAACCTGTCTTATCAGTTCATGAGCCGTAATACGGTCATCAACTGACACAGCTTGAGCACATGAAACCAAAAGAGTTCTCAAATCAGCTGTATCTTGCTTAGAATTGTTACCACTAGCAGCTAGTTTCTTTCCATTGTTCTTTGTTTCACTTGGTTGTGTTGTCTCGCCTTTCTGAGTCTTAAAGGATGAAAATTTTGTGGGGTCCTTTGGAAAAGTCTCGTGAAGAATGCAAACAGGTTGTTCCTTTGGCCTTCCAAATAACAGAACTTTATCAAACATTTCAGACAGCTCATTTTCCTCAACATAAACAGCTGATTGCTTGTTACTTCTTTCTTCAGCTAAATGTTCATCTTCGCGCCAATGGCTTTTCTTTCCAGTCAATCTATAGGGAACAGACTCATGCTCTCTCTCACCCTCCTTAGACCCCTTTTCCTTGGATCCAGAAGCTGGGTTTATAAGCAGTTGCGAACTCTTGGGAAGGAACTTACTTGCTTCCTCCACACCTCTCCTGAACTGGATAGCCAAATCACTATCATTGAACATACTAGAAACCAAATCATCACTAAAACCTGAACTTAAAACCCCATTATTGCCACCACCAGTATCTCTGTTTAAACCCCTGGGTGTAGACCTCGAACTGGAGTGGAAAACGAAGTTATTGGGGATTGGTGTCTGTAGCCAGGAAGGTCTATTCTCCAAACCATCTAAACTCCAGTGTGAATCAGAGGAAGTGGTAATGTTTGAGGTATTTCCGTAATCACTTGAAAAAGAAACATCAGGGCTATAATCCCATTGGCCAGGGCTAGTATGCGGCTGCTGATCTGGAGAATATGGGTACTTTTCGCCAAGAGCTTCATAGAGAGATTTCTCAGCTGCTTGAAGAGATAAAGCATCGTGAAACATACAAGGCTTCTCTGCCATATCCTCCTCCATAAGCACTTGACTTATGTACTTTAGAACTGAATCCGAGAAATCAGGATCATCAGAAAAGGATGATGAATCTGCAGGAACAGAGTTTTGGGAATATGGCTCTGGAAGAGCAGAGGGAATATTTAAAGAGGCTAAATCTAACAAAGGTTGATCATCCAAATAGAATCCATTTCCCAAACCTAAAGCTTCGTTTGAAACGGGAAAATTACTCAGGTTGTTGAAATCGATCTCTTCCAAAGATCCAGGGAATTCACTTCTAAACGAGTACGAACCCATTGATAAAAGCAGCTTCTAAAGAATCCTAAACCCCAGAAATGGTTGAAAACTTCAATCCTTATCTTCTAAGTCTTCAAGAGAATAACTCACCAAAAGGTTGAAACTTTCTACCTGATCAATAGCCAAAACCAAAACTCATCTCTTAATCAACATATTAAACAACAAAAAAACAGAGAATCTAATCATAAAGTGTAACCCAAGAAGATAAAATATAATTTCGTAGCGTACCTGCAGGGATTAAGATGCGCCGATTCAGATAACTAAGAACTTTGAGTTGGAGACTTGGATGAAAATGTATGTGGAAGTAGTGGAGAGAAATGCTTATATAATAGTATAGTATATAAATATAAAAAGTAAAATTAATTATAAAATATATGAGAGTTACATTTTTTGATTATTTTATGTAACAAACTTAGGTATTATATTTTTTTCTTCTTTTTTATTTTTTTTGGCCATTTCTCTCTGCCCCAAAATCAGAAATCAGACGATCAGAAAACTTTCTGGGTCCTTAGTTTGTAACACTGTCTTCTTTCTCTTTGCAGGCAAAAAGTAAAAACATACGCGCTTATCTAAGCGCGTGTTGTAACAAAACAAACACAATTTTCATATTCACTTGCTGCTTCTTTCTTAGTCTAAAAATTGTCCGTCATACATATGCAAATTGGACCAGACAAGTATGTAATCAACGAACAATGTTTACCTTCCCGAGATTCTCCTACTTCTGAGTAAAAAAAGTTAGATTTGTCGTGGCATCAACTGCATAATTGGGAACATAGCTGCTGAATCTGTGACGGATTGTCGTTAAAAAGTGTATACATCTTTGTTCTCCCATTTGCAATGCATGTTAAGTTCATCTGCTTCCCAATTTCGCTCGACTGCATCAAATTATCATATCAAGATTCTTATATTTCCACCAGATCAATGTCACATCTTAATAAGCAAATCTAAATTACAGATTCAGAACAAGAAGGATGTGATCAATCATAATTGAACAAGAACATGAAGTGTTTACCTCACAGTACACGTTTTGAGATTTACAGCTCCATAGAGATGTAGGGATACAGCTGAGATAATGGCACCAAGAACAGTGAGTGTTCAAATCTATTCCTCGAAGTAGTACTACAAGTCCAGCAGTGTATCTGTTCATATTTTATGAAACTTGAAGTTAATTATTTGATTGGTAATGCAGTTATATATTGAGATGATGAAAAAGCAGTGCATACCCAGCTATTAGAAGTACTAAAGATATGATCCAAAGAACGTATTGGTATGGTTTGTGTTTGGATTTAGTAGCTGATGCAGCATAACTCCGGGTATTGCTCCTCTGATAGAAGTATCCGTACTGAGGACGGATCAAGAAAACAAAGCCTAGAAGAAATCCGGAAGTGAATCCTCCAAGATGGGCAAAGTTGTCTACATGAGGAAGAATACCTACTGCTAAATTAATGGCTATGATGAAGATGAGTGTCAAAAGAGCTGCAAACTGCAAATGCAAATGAAGCTTTTAGACAACATTATTCATGAGATGTGAGATCAATGAGGAGTCATCAGCTATTACCTTATTTGCGTAGATAGTCCAATTAGTGAGAAGCTCGGAAAGCATAGCACCAAGCAAACCGAATAGTGCTCCAGAGGCACCAACAGATATGCCATTACGGTTAAAGAGTGAAGATAACAAACTTCCACCAAAACCAGAAATCATATAGAGCAATCCAATGCGTACTGTAGAGGAACAAAAGTCAAAGATCATGAGAATTTCTTAACTGTAAGCACAGAAGAACGTTGTGTCCTTAAGTAAATGGATAACAAATCCAAAGCTGAGAAAATATAATGCATACCAAATCCAAATTCTTGCTCTAGACGTATGCCAATGAAGACAAGGCTGAGCATGTTGGCAAGTAAATGGAAAACTCCAGCATGGAGCCATATACAAGTAAACAAGCGCCACACTTGATGCTTATGCACCACCATTGATACATCTAGAGCTCCCATTTTCTCCAATCTGGTATGAAGGAACATGTTAATGTAAAACCCAAAATATTTACTGTACTTAAGAAGTAACCAGTCTCCAGTTTTGCAACATTTGCACACAAGACAAGTCATAGCAAACATATACATGAACTATTATGTTAAATCTCCATTTTAATGAGTGCAAATTACCACCTCAAGTCTCTCATAAACTGGAAGCTCCTGAAACTAATTGCCAGACATAAAGCAAACTGCAGAATTGCAATACCACAAGTTCACCTCACATTTAGGAATGGATTGCCAACTCATTAACCAAATTTTATCATCAGCCACATAGGAACTTTAAGATCTAGCAAAGAGTAGTTTAATAAGATAAATAAACATTGAGAACCCACCACAGAACTTGTTCACAACATATTATCATTATGATCAACTTGTACGAAATTTATTCATCAGAACCAGATAAACTGAAGATCTAAACTCTGGTGGACTCAGGAACACGAATTTTAACAAATATCTCAATGAACAGGTTAAATGCAGATGAAGAAGTTGGAAGATTAGGTTACCCACGTCAAAGAAGATGGACCGAGAAGAGGATTTTCTTTCATTGGCTGAAAAGCGAACCTCCCCAGAACCCTAGCGGAGCAATTAGCCGAATTCTTGGGGCAATTATTGATGTACATTGAAATGGCGAAGAGGACAATGTTAGCCACCACAATCGACGGAACCAGCCACGGAAACCAAAGCTTAAATGGTCTAAACTCGGCGAAAGACGTGCGTTGCCTCCGCCGGCGAGCCGGTGGAGACATCTGTAAGTAGGCATTGTTTGTTGGCGGGTTCACCACCTTGATCTCCAAACCCTCACGCCGATCTCGAACCATCGCAGCCACCTCTTCTCCGTGGGATCTACACGACTGAGGAAAGCAGAAGTAAAAGAAAGAATCGAGCTTCACGACATTGTTGTACAGAGAAGGAAGGAGAAGATGAAATCAATCGTCTTTCCTTTTTTTGGGCATTCCTCGTGAACAAGCTAATTAATGGTTACCAAATTAATTAATGCAGTTAATGCAATTGCATATCCAAATATTTCCATTTATATATTATATAGTTATTACAATTATTAATTTTATTAAATCACATGTGAGAGCTAAAGATTCTAATATCAAATTCACAATAGTAGCTTGATTTATTCACATGAATCAACTATATAATAATCTAATTTAATAATATAAACATGTATTTTTATTATTATTGAAAAAAATAGAAAATATTCGTTTCCTTTTCTTGTAAATTCAGAAAATATGTTCCTTACCCTCGAATCCAAGTGTGATATTTTGACTTAGCTTCTAAAACCGTCAAACAAATTAATCTACTTGTAATAATTAATAGCATATAAAGACAAATCAATAGTGCCATTTAATGGTGGTTAGGTATTTTGATAGTGGATCCAAAACATTAATATTATGAAACACTAATTAATATCTTTATATTATCAGTTTAGTGAAAACGGAATATCTGTGGGCCCAGTGATAATGGGCCTACGTTTCCTATAAATAATCATAATCTTCGATAGAAAACTTCGACTTCTGTAATTAGAAAACCACCTGGTTCAGTTATGCAGTCAATGCACTGCATTTTTAGGACTAATTATTCGAATACTGGACATAAATATGGACCAACGCAAGAGAAAAGCTTAGGTTATAAATTATAATATAGTCAAAATGTGAGTAATAAAGGTATGTTGAAGAAAACTCATCTTTGTTTTGGGATTGATTTCAATTACTAATGTCCTTTGAACGCTTCAACAACCTCCATAACATCTCTCTTTCTCTTACATCGAACCATTCGTTTTCTGAATCTGCCAAGCTCTGCAAAAACAGAGATTCAATATTGGGATTAAGAATCGTAAATTTCTTGTGTTGCAAGCGATCGGGTTTAGGAGGTGGGATTTGGTTAATGTATGAGAAAACCACATAGGAAGGGAGCAATGGCGATGGAGAAGTTAGCTACGAGTTCAAAGTATAGAACTCAGTTTTGGTACGTCGCTATGGCTTCTTTCCTCCTTTGGATTTGTTTGCTTTACCTTTTTAATTCCTCTGCAACAACCGTTCATAACCACGAGAGATTGTTCCGAGAAGATACCACCGATCTCGTTGTTCCTAAACGTCACGAATTGGATCAAGTGACTCTTGCTGGCTCCGATGATAGTTCTGTCGATAACAGTACCCTTCCTGTTACCGGCGGTATATCTCGGGATCAGGTATTGGAGGACGCTAAGGTTGTGAATGATATCGTGGAGGAGCTCGAGAATGAAAAATTGGAGAACGAAAAGAAGAGAGGCGAGTTGATTTCTAGGGCAAGGAAGGGACGCCGGGATTCTCCATTGAAGGAGACTGAATCGCGAAAATCGAGATCGTCGAGTAGAGCCGAACCAGATAGGAAACGAATTCGGCGTAATGTTGAAAGAAATGTTGAAAGTAGTGAGAATCAACCACTTGATAAGGAACCGAATTATTTCGAGTCTAAGAACAAAGAACGAACTGATAAAGCTTTTGATGGTAACAATGGCGAGGAACAGCTGAAGGATTTTTCTGAGGATGACACTGAAATTGATAACGATAATGTACAACAGAAACGTAGATCTAAGAGAGGCAAGGAATTAACTAATGATAGTGATTTCGAAGATGATAACAGCGTAGAATTGCAGAGAGATCAGCGTAGAAAAGTATCTAATCGGAAGAATAAACCTGCTAGATCCCGGAGAGTTAATCTAAGGCCAAGAAGAACGAGAGGTAATGATCCATGTGCTGGAAAATACGTGTATATGCACGAGATTCCAACGCTATTTAACGAAGAATTACTCAAGAACTGCTGGACATTGAGCAAGTGGACTGATATGTGCGAGTTAACTTCTAATTTTGGCTTAGGTCCTCGTCTCTCTAACTTAGAGGGAGTCTCTGGTTGGTTTGCCACAAATCAGTTCACATTGGAAGTGATATTTCACAACAGGATGAAGCAGTATAAGTGCTTGACCAAAGATTCGTCTCTGGCTTCTGCAGTATATGTCCCTTACTATCCAGGTTTAGACTTGATGCGGTTTTTGTGGGGGCCGTTTCCTACCATGAGGGATGCAGGAGCTCTTGATCTTATGAAATGGCTAAGGAAGAAACCAGAGTGGCAGAAAATGGACGGTCGAGATCATTTTATGGTAGCTGGACGCACCACTTGGGACTTCATGCGTACACCTGAGAATGATACCGATTGGGGAAACAGGTATGCCAATTTTATCTAATGGATGTTTTTGAGCAACTGTTTAGTTTCTTACAGAACAAGTTTTCTCATTGCTGTGTGTGTTTTCTCTGTCTTTTCCTAGCCAGGTTAATGATCTTGCCTGAATCAAAGAACATGACGATGTTACTAATTGAATCAAGTCCATGGAATTACCATGGATTTGCTGTTCCTTACCCAACCTACTTTCACCCTTCAAGCAACGGGGAGATCCTCCAGTGGCAGAATCGCATGAGAAGAATCAGACGTCGCTACTTATTCTCATTCGTAGGGGCACCTCGTCCTAACCTTGGGGACAGTATAAGAAGCGAGATCATGGATCAATGCAAAGCTTCCAGAAGAAAATGCAAGCTTCTAGAATGCGTCTCAGGGTCTCAAAAGTGTTACAAACCTGACCAAATCATGAAGTTCTTCTTGAGCTCCACTTTCTGTCTGCAACCTCCAGGTGACTCATACACGCGCAGATCCACCTTCGACTCAATCCTAGCCGGATGCATCCCTGTGTTCTTCCATCCAGGCTCAGCTTACGCACAGTACATATGGCATTTACCAAAGAATATAGAGAAATACTCGGTTTTTATACCGGGAAAGAGCGTAAAGGAAGGGAAAGCAAGCATAGAGAGGATTCTAAGCAGGATTCCAAGAGCAAAAGTTATAGCAATGAGAGAAGAAGTGATCAAATTGATACCAAGATTGATGTATTTCAATCCATCAGCTAAGAGAAGGGACACTGGAAGATTTGAGGATGCGTTTGATGTGGCTGTGCAAGGAGTGTTGGAGAGGGTGGAGGGGATACGACGGGGAATGGAGGAAGGGAAAGAGGAGTTATTTGATTTCCCGGAAGAGTTCTCGTGGAAATATAATGTGTTTGGGAATGTTAAGAGGCATGAATGGGATTCATACTTTGAGAGACCATGACTGTATTTTGTGTGTGTGATTTGTTTTTGTTTGTGAGAGAGAGAATCAGAGAAGTGAATGTAGTGATTGTTTGAAGGTGTTAAAAAAGCGTTTTTTTAAATGGCTTTGTTTTGACTCACACGGTATAGATTGCCATCTTTTAATACTTCTTGAGTTCTTTCACGTGTTGTTGTGCTTTGTAAAGAACAAAACGTTTGTAGTCAAACGCTTAGGATACTTTTATATTTTAAATATTAATAACCGTAAGCAGATAGTATCAAAGCGTCTGTAGTCCAACGGTTAGGATAATTGCCTTCCAAGCAATAGACCCGGGTTCGACTCCCGGCAGACGCAGTTTATGTTTTTTTTTTCCTTTGAGGCTTATTTGTGTCCACCTGTCCCTTTATCATATTTCGATCAGATTTGATGTGAGCGAGGATTTTTGTTCCAAATTTTGGAGAAAACAGTACGAAAATACTATATGGTATTTTATGTCATTATTCATATGAGTTGGATTCTGATTGTAGACAATTATAAGATCCAAAAGGTTTCCATTAAAAGTTTAAAATCTAGTCTCCATCTTCAGGTAACAAAGAAAACATTACAGGATGTGACAGGAGAAAGTAGCCATTAAAGGCACGTTCTGCTAGATTTCGAGCAACTTAAGAGCAAGACTGTGTCTATCAGAAGCTAGACAAGCTATAAACCACAATCCACGCAAGCTGAAACGTAAACCATCACACGCGGATCAATTTTATTGATTGAAGAAAATTGAGAGATGGAGGATAGATATAGTGTAAAGAGAGGTTAACATACCAGGAATAAGCTTAGAGAAGCAAATAAACCATCTTGGAGCAGAGTTGCGTGACCACCGAAATCTTCTTCGTCGATCTTCAGTATTAGTGCATAGTAACCGTATACTATGCCGGAGGAGACTGCCAAAAACCTGTTAATTTACACTCAACTAGTTCAGAAAAACAAACTTAAACAGTCTTAAGTAACAGACAGTCTTAAGTAACATATGAAAGGCCTTGGCCATGTACTTCAACTGTGTTTGGAAACTCAAAATCTATAAATGTAGCAGGAAAACACTTTGTCACAAGATCAGCTCAAAATCATAAGTCCATTGCAACCAAAAAAAATATTGAACTTTCAGAATTTGCTGGTAATTAGTCATCCTGTTTCTCTGTTATGACAAACTGGCTCCTTTCTAGCAAACAGTAGCAGAATTTTGAAGCTTATTCGACATTTTTTCCCTTTTAAACATGAGGTTTCATGAAGAGTAGATTAGATAAGGACAATGGATTATAATTAGTGTAACAGAAAAGGAATGATAAAGTCCCTGACTGGCCGTTTTGATTCATTTTGTGCATCAAGTATAATCAATTCTGCAAACCTAATACGAGTCTAGGAAAAATGTAACATTCTACTTACTCTAGTGTATATTGCAAAGAGATCAATGAAGGAACTTACAGAAGTAGCCATATGCCTCCTACCAAAGGAATAGCGCCCCACAACAATCCGCATAAGAGTCCTATCACTTGTCGGATCCAATGCAATACATCTCCCAGTTGATCCTGTTCCAAGAACGACCACAGACTTAAAAAACCACAGAAAACCATTTCACAAATTATAATTTCACCTTCTAGAGAAGATCTCTAAAATTGTGACCAGCAATCAGGATTTAAACCAAGTAGTGATGTTAAACCAACAGAAACATATTGATCCCTTTGACCATAAATTGGCTATAAACATTGGTTAGCCATAGCAGGTTCTTGTAATAGTGGTCAAACAGTTGGGCTAAAGAGCACTGAATCACACAGGAGATGCATTCAACTAATTACTACGATTGATATGAAGACGGAACCAAAGAACTCAAAGTTAACTGATTAAGCGATCGGTTCTAGACCTAGAAAGCACAGAATGCTAAACATGGGTGGCGGAGACTATACCTTGTCCCAGGAAGCTTCTGAATCAAACAATTTGGCGAATTTGAAAGAACCCAGGTGACCATTTTGGTGGTAAATCTGTTCATGGTTGTCTTGATGAGTCAACTTCGCAGATTTCCCTTCTTTCATATTCCCGATATGATTTCCAAAAACCGATCCGATGCAAAACCCAGTTCACAACACCGGGTTGAGTATTATAATACCCTGCTCACTACTGAAACCCGTCGAATCCTAAGCGATTGTTGAAACTTGGACCGAACTAGGGCTCTTACTTCTTGCTGATTCTGAGCTTTGAATTCTCCGATTTTATTTTTTTTTAACTCTCAGAATTCTCCGATTCAGATCTTATGGAGAATTAATATTTATTTTATAAATTTCTGTTTTTAACTGAACAAGAAAACAAGTTACCAGTAAAAAAAAAAACAAGTTAAAAAATTGTTTTCTAATCTCAACCGCACATCTTGGGTCCAATTCATACCTAAATTGTAGATTGATCCAAGAGCGTTTCCAAGAAAAAGACTGCCTGGCTACACTTCATACAGATAAGTGGCAGTGTAAACGTTCTATTCAGAAGCCTCCGGTGTTACAAAAAAAATGAAACTCTAATCTTATATCATCAAGTCGGAGCCAAAATCAGATTCCGTAGCCATTTCATTCTACACTTAGAGACATTAACATTACACTTTACACACTAACACACATGTGGAAATAATGATATGCAGACAAACAGTATTCACTGATAGTTTAGAGTGGCAAAAAACAATCGTGTGTAATTAACCAAACTGACCAAGTTTGACACAAAGGGACTCTTGGACATTATTAGCGTGGCGCAGGGGTTATCTCGCCTGCGAACCCCATGCTTTGATCGAAAGAACTCTTTGAATCCACCTCTGTCGTTGTACCAATTCCCTTTGAATTCTCAGATACGAGTGAGACACACTCTTTTAACTCATTCACAACGTGAGACATGTTTGGTCTTCCCGCAGAAGAAGGATTCACGCATGATATCGCAAGTTCAACAACTTTCCACATTGAACGAGCCTCATAATCCCCAACTAGACTTGGATCTACAATATGCTCAATACCTTCTTTTGTAAGCATAAATCTCACCCATTCTGCAATATGGGGCTTTTCACGGCCTGGTTCTATTACAGGCTGGTTTGTGATAAGCTCCAATAACACAATCCCAAAACTGTACACATCACTCTTCTCAGTCAACCAATGTGTTTGGTTGTATCTGAAAAATGAAGACAGGAAATATCTCAAACCAAGAAGAAGAGATAGCCAAATTACCTTCACGTTGTAAAGTAAAACTTACTCAGGATCAAGATATCCTGGGGTACCAGCAACAACTGTTGTCATTTGAGTTTCAACTCCAACTGCAAATGATCTGGACAGCCCGAAATCAACCAGCTTGGCATGGAAATGCTCGTCGATAAGTATGTTTGGGGATTTAACATCTCGATGAATCATTGCAGGTCTGCATCCAGTATGTAAGTACTCCAATGCTGTGTACCAAAATTTATATATAGCTCGTTGATGCATGTGAAATTCATTTAAGAACTTGGAGAAAATGAACAAGACATAAGCAAAGATTAGGAGGAAGGGTACTGTTGGAACAAACCTTGTGCAATGTCTGCTGCTATGTTTAGTCTACTAACCCAGCTCAAAGCAGGGCCACTGCGTTCTCCTAGACTCACCATGACACAATTAATATCATATCTATATATGATACACTCAAAGAATGTGTTGGAGATTTACCTGATAAATGTTGTTTTAAATCTCCATGGGTTGTGTACTCATAGACAAGGGCTAAGTGACCTTCTTCAAAACAGTATCCAACAAAGCTCACCAACTTTACATGGTGCACTCTCATAAGAAGTTCCACCTGATTAGTCAGGTACACACGATTATAAGGTGAAATTTACATGTTTGGCTTTCTTAACTAAAAAACTAGTTAGCTATACCTCGGCCTTAAATTGATTATAGCCTTGTGTTGAGGACTGAGAGAGCACTTTGACAGCAACTTGCTCGTTATCACCCAAAGAACCACGATAGACGATTCCATATCCTCCTTCTCCAATTATATTTTCAAAGTTATTTGTTATGGCTTCAAGCTCAGAATATGTAAACCTTCTTTTCTTAGTTAAAAGGGATGCCTTTATAGGTTGTTGACTACGACCTGCATAGATTTCATTACAACCAAACTCCGTGAGATTTCCGAAACTTGGCTATGTCCTGAGCATTATGCTATAATAAGTAAGTATCTCAATTGATTACCTTTTAACGTTTTTTTCTTTTTGAAAACAAGAAAGATAACCAGCAGAGCTATAATAAGAACCAAGGAAGCAACTGATGCAATAATTGGTACAAGGATTTTCTTGGTTTCAGTTTTGCATGAATCATCCATACAAAGATCTGGGTTTCCTTGAATCCTGCATACAACATAAGTTACTAATTAAAGATTTTGGGAGTTCAACGTAAAGAAAAAAAGTGAAGTCTTACAGTAACTGTAGCCCTTTCTTTTCTCGAAGGGATTGAGGAACCCGACCCTTGAGTCTGTTGAAACTTAAATTTCTGTCATAATAATAAAGTTACATGAAATTAAATCAGGCAGATCTGGTGCAGACAGGAGAGACAAATCAATGTATATATCTTCAGCTTATAAAAACAACTCACATGATCGATAATGACTTCATGGTGGCTAGGAATTCGGGCACGCCTCCAGAGAGAGTGTTATTTGATAAGTCCCTACCATTTGTTTAAACAAATCATTAGATTGTGCGTTCATGTACAGACCAATTTTGATATAGCAAAAGAGAAGAACTCATTAAACAACTTTATCATTATATTCCACAAAATCCTGACAACTAAGGCCTAAGATAGCTTCTAACCAAGTCAACTCAAAGGATGGAGAGACTTACAGGTTTTGTAGATGAGTCAAATTTTGCAAGGTTGGGGATATGATTCCACTTAACCCTTTTGACGGCAATTCTCTGTTAACATGAGAGAAAAAAAGGGAATTTCAAATAATAAACACTTTCAAGAGACGGTGGATTTCAGGTGTAAAGGCGTGTGTAAACTTACAAGGAAATGATTCTTGGAGGAGTGGATTTATCTGTATAGTTGCAATCTACACCTTTCCATTTATATTGTTCAGGGAGGCAAGGATCTCCCTGCCAACTGATTATCTTCAATCCATAAGCTGTTTCGATACTCTTCATTGCAGCCACTGCCATAGAGGTCCGAGAAAAGCCATCAATTTTGGATTTATTTATAGGAATGATCGTAAATTGAATTCTAGCACTTGAACAGAGTTGTACTTAAAATAAATCGATGCATATTGATTTTAAAACAAAAGAAAAATAAAATAAAATCCTGATTGTTGCGAAAACAAACCCTAGCCTGGCATTGAGGCCATTTCCGCCGGCGAAATTCGATGTATGGGGAGAAGGGAAGTCTGGCCGTGGAAAGAATCGGCGACTCAGACCCAGTTGATGTCGATTCAGAGCGATTTATCAGCGCGATTCGACATTCTATCATCCCACGATTTGTCGATTTCAACCTGATTCCGGTGGCATTGATTTTGGCCTAATTATTACGACGTTGTAAAACTGTTAGGATATCACCAGTGCAATGCCGAGCAAGCTAAACTCCGATTCCATTCTTGTCGCCCTCCTCGGCACCGAACTAGAGGAACTCATCCATCTCCACCGTCTTACAATCATCCGACTAAATGGTATCCACCAAGACATTGACCATCACCTGATTCTCCGTTCCGTCCAAGAAGATTTCAACAGCCGCTCACCCATCTCCACCGTCTTACCAAAGGGAGCACTCGAGGTCGACCAAACAAGACAATAACCTACCAATTTCTAAACTTTTTTTTTTTGCTTTTTAGATCAAAACGCACTGACGACAAGGTAAAACGGCACACCAACGAAAACTTAAACGTTTCAAAAAATGGAAGTTTTCTGGGTTTAACTTTTTTTTGTTAAAATTATCTTGGTTTCAACCGTCAAATAAATATAACATTTCCTTTACCATATTCAATTCCCTTTTTTTATACTATATTTATACGCATATTTCATGCGATTATGCGAAGAAGAAAAAATAAATTTTATTGTTGACGTACCATCTGGTGGATATGTTTCTGCATTTAGAAACTCCATAACCTCATAAACCTCATAAGCGTTGACTAGTGGTGGTAGAGTTGACTTTGGCGTCCTCACTAGTTCCAACTCGCATGAGCCGTCCTCGCATTTCTTAGGCACTTGGTTGAATATTGTCTCTACTTGTAACATCTTAGGTCTATAAGCCGAAGTTGTAACGTTATCATCCCACACAATGTCAAATTCCCTGGTTTCGTTGCCTCCAAGGTCTTGTATCTCCGCAAAGTAAAGATAAATAACTACATCGGCACTCGGATTGTCCAGATACTGATATAAGTCCAACGGATAAGTGGCTTTTTTATTGGTCAACGCTGACCTAGCTATAACTTCCGGTAGTGCAAAAGGATTAGAGGAGTTCACAGCGAGTGTCGTGTTTATTTCCTTTTCACCACTAGAGAAATAGTATGAAGACCATTGACGATCGTATACATCATCAGGATACCTGCCATAAATCAAAGTAAAACCGATGAATTGTTTGGAACATATATCCTAAAAGGGACCAATATTAACTACTCTACTCATACATAATTGGTAAGAGTTAGCATACCGTAACTGCAGACTGAAGGAGAGGGTGAAGTTAAGCTTAAAAAACCGCCTATATACAAGGTTCAAGGATCCGAAGTGGGTCATGTAAGAATCATTTCTTAGAGGCCGTAACTCCAAATTTGATATAAACGGTGTGTCTTCTCCCGTCTTGACAAGGCAAATCTGTAAGGAATTTGACTTTGCCATGTGAATGATTTCAAACTCTTGTTTGTAGTATTCCACGTACAATGATCTCCACAAATTAGTGCCGATATATATATCAAACCTTGGATATTTATTACGACCGTCATAGTTATCATATACAAACCCAGCTCTGATTAAATATTTGACTCCTTGTTGCACACTGAGATTATAGCAGTTCCTTATTCCATCTGGAAAATATCTCAAAGCATTGTACTGCTTATACGTATAAATCCATTCATTCCCTATTCTACCATTTTTTCCTGTTTGGATGAAATCAGCATCAGATGTGAAAACTAATCCAGTTGTTGGTTCAGTATATGGAGATTGGTTTGGGGGTAAACCACAGTCCAAGCTAATGAATCCTGACAAAAGAATACAAAATTGATATGACGAGAGCTTAAAGTTGATAGCTTTCAAGAAGACATCTCAAAATGAAACTAACACAATTAGAACTACTCATAAATTAAGAATGATAATATATACCTTGTTGATCCTGAGCTTGAACAAGTTGTAAAACGGCAAAAGCTACCATGATCAGGACCACTTTAATTCCCTTCATTCTCAATTCAACACAAACACAAGGGTAGTTAAAAAGGAAATTAATTTTAGAAGATTATGCTTACGGGTTTGTGGTGAAACATTCTCGATCCCACATAATAAGTCTTGAGAGATTCGAAAAAGTCTACACTAAGCTAGCGTGATTATATAATAAATAAATCGATCTTGTTTAACCAATTCCAAACTCAACAACTTGAAGTTTAATTAAAACACTGTATAGGATCACGATAGAGACTCCATATATAGACGAAGCACATCGATCTTACGTAGAGAAAGACGCATTCAACACAATATATGATGTTTGCACCAACTCGGTCTTCTGAAGCTAATTAAGCTACCATGAGTGGAGTCTTTCTAGCAATGATTTTCTTGTTTACTTGTTCTTTTATCGTTGACATTTCTGAATCTTGAATGGGTAATCTCTCAATACACATAAAAGGTATTAGTACTCTTCAACACAGCATGCAGTGTTCTTCGTTTCCAAGTTTTTAAAAAAATAAATAGAAAATGAAGACTCTTCTCTTGTTGGCCTTCATTGAGATGATCTTATCCATTGCTTACCTTGTTCAATCACAAAATCAAGACGGTAAGATTCTCGATTTCGTTGTCATCGATCACAAGAAGTTTTTTTTTTTTTTTTATGTATTTATAAATCCATCCACAACTATATCTCTTTTATGTTTGGTCAGGATTCATCAGTTTGGACTGCGGCATGCCTATTGAAGAATCTCCGTATACTGATCCGGAGAGTGGATTAGTCTATACATCGGACTCAGCCTTTATCCAAACGGGTCAAAGTGGTAGAGTCGCTACATCATTCGAAAAAGTAGATATAAAACCATATTTGGTTTTGAGATACTTTCCAGAAGGACAACGAAACTGTTACGTTTTGAATGTGACACGTGACATAGCTTATGTAATTGGAGCCAAGTTCTTATATGGAAATTACGACGGTCGTAATACTTACCCTAACTTTGATCTCTATCTTGGTCATAATAAATGGGAGACGATAGATCTGGATGGTCGGAAAAATGGTACACGGCTTGGTATCATCCATACTCCACCATCAAATTCCTTGGAAATTTGTCTTGTTAAGACAGGCACTACATTTCCATTAATATCCGCCATTGAATTAAGACCACTGAAAAATGATATGTATGGTCCTCTTCCTGGTTCGCTGAGCAACTCTGTCTGGGAGTATTTTAACGGTTTCGATGACACTATAAGGTAAAGTCAATTTCGTCTCACTATTAGGGTTTTGAATTTTGATGATGATTTCGCGACGAACTAAATGAGTACCTAAATTAGGGTTTAGTGATGATTTTTCGTGTCTTGCTTCCATTTATGACCCTCGAGAAACTGTTACGGGTTAGATTTTTGGAGGGGTAAACCAGAAATTGTTTAATCCGGAGTTATTACAGGTATCCTGACGATATCCATGATCGTGTTTGGAATTCATACAAATTCAACGATTTTCGTATTATAAAAACCAACCTGAGTATAAGCAATGTTGGAATCTATGAAACACCGAAACTTGCATTGACGTCGGCAGCAACACCTTTAAATGACAGTGAGCCTTTAACATATTACTGGTTTCCCAAGCCACCTACAGCTGCAGTTTACTTGTACCTTCACTTCGCTGAGATACAAGACTTACGAGCCAATGAAACCAGAGAGTTCACCGTTTACATCAATGATAACGCTACTCATTCAGCTATTAGTCCTCCCAAGTTAAAGCAACTTACTTTAACCTTTCCACCAATACAATGTTCTGGAGGGGTGTGCAATCTACGGCTAGAAAGAACCAATAAATCAACTCATCCACCTCTCCTCAATGCTGTGGAGGCTTTTAATATCATTGAGTTCCCTTCTTTGGGAACAGACCCAAGTGATGGTACATATATTACCCCTAGGATTGGCTTCTTGGTTATTGCAGTTACTTATTCATATTCTATTTCTCACTTCTTGAAATCTCTATGTCAGTGTCTGCAATCAAGATGATCAGAGATACATATAAACTGACTTCAATCAGTTGGCAAGGTGATCCATGTGTCCCTCAAGACCTTGTGTGGGATCATCTAAAATGCAAGTACAAAGACATGTCCAGTCCACCAAGAATCACGTCCTTGTAAGATTATTCGGTGCATATTATTTCTCTAAAATGGATGTTGTTTGTATTATCTGAATGAATATCTGACATTTTAAGTGGTTTTGTGATCCTATAATTAGGGACTTGTCATCAAATGGGTTAGTTGGGAGCATAGCGCCAAGCATACAGAATCTGACACAATTGCAAGAACTGTGAGTACGCTTTGAAACTTTAACCATATAACTAATATTAACCCAAAGAAACAATTGTACATTATTTTGGATTTCTATAAACGCCAGGGACTTATCTAACAACAATTTGACTGGAGAAGTGCCTACATTTCTTGCTAATATGAAATCATTGTTGGTCATGTAAGTTGTTTCAGACCCTTTACCGTTTTTACCGTTTTTTATGAAATTATGTCTTATATCTATCTTGGCTCTCATAGAAACTTAAGAAAGAACAACTTAAGGGGTTCAGTTCCTCAAGCTCTTCTTGATAGACGAAAGGAAGGACTTTCATTAAAGTAAGCTATATATAAAATATCAAGTAAACATGTAATAATTTTGAGTGATTGACATCTTCAATACCACTTGTTTCTTGTAGCTTTGAAGATAATCCAGATCTGCTCTGTAGCCATATTTCATGCACCCCAAAAGAAGAAAAATCCAATATCTTAGTGCCTGTTATTGCATCAGTAGCTTCTGTTATTGCAATCATAGTCATCTTCATTCTCATTTTCGTGTTCCGAAAGAAGAAAGTGTCTGCAGGTCAGTTGCTAAACATTTATCATCCAATTAAAACGATTTATAGTTGTATTTTCAAACTATATACATACATATCATGCAGAGAAACGATCCACACTAACTGTGGCAGCAGAGGATGAAAGAGAGCCTTATGAATCAGAACCATCATTTCTAACAAAAAAAAGAAGGTTTACTTATGCTGAGGTTATAGTAATGACGAATAATCTAGAAAGGGTTCTTGGTGAAGGAGGTTTTGGAGTCGTATATCACGGTATTATTAACGGTACTGAACAGGTAGCCGTCAAATTACTCTCTCATTCATCAGCTCAAGGCTATAAGCAGTTCAAGGCAGAGGTACTATTTTCCCCCATGATCTGGCCTCTGTTTAGATCCAAATATAGATGTATTTGGCCTTTGATGGATGGTTGGATTTTGTTAGGTGGAACTTCTTCTAAGAGTTCATCATATAAATCTGGTAAACCTTGTTGGATACTGTGATGAAGGAGACCAATTAGGTCTCATCTATGAGTACATGTCTAATGGAGATCTAAAACAACATTTGTCTGGTAAGTTAACTTAAACAATCTTATATATGTGTATCGATTTCAGTAACTATTAGACATTGATGTTTGATTCATAACAGGGAAATGTGGTAACTTTGTCATGAGTTGGGAATCAAGACTACGAATAGCTCTTGATGCCGCACAAGGTTTAGAGTATTTACACACAGGATGCAAACCAGCGATGGTTCACAGAGATGTCAAAAGTTCAAATATTCTATTAGATGAGCATTTTCAAGCCAAACTAGCTGATTTCGGGCTTTCAAGATCTTTCTCCACAGAGATTGAGGCATATGAGTCAACAGTTGTTGCTGGAACTCCTGGATATCTTGATCCCGAGTGAGTTACAACAACATTTCATATGTTAATGTTACTCTACTTGATGTTTGAGTTCTGTTTTAATGTCTTGGTTTTTGCAGGTATTATCAGACGAATTGGTTGAGTGAAAAGAGTGATATATATAGTTTTGGAATAGTGTTGTTGGAGATGATAACGAACCGTCCAATAATAGAGCATTCCCGTGAAAAAACACACATTGTGGAATGGGTGGGTCTTATGCTAAAAAGAGGAGATGAAAGAAATATGGTAGATCCAAAACTCAAGCAAGATTATGAAAGTGCTTCAGTGTGGAAAGCTCTTGAACTAGCTATGTCTTGTGTAAATGCTTCTTCTGCAAGAAGACCAAACATGTCTAGGGTTGTTAATGATCTAAAGCATTGTCTTATATCTGAAAGCTCAAGGAATGGAGGAAGTCGAGAAATGGATTCAAAGAGTTCTATGGAAATTACAATCAACTTTGACACTGAGGTGAACCCTAAAGCACGTTAAATCCTCAATTTGATTTTTTTGTTTTTTTAAAGTTTACAGAAATGATAATA
The DNA here is from genome assembly GCA_000411095.1 of Aethionema arabicum. NCBI lineage: Eukaryota > Viridiplantae > Streptophyta > Magnoliopsida > Brassicales > Brassicaceae > Aethionema > Aethionema arabicum. The sequence goes on from KE153360.1 coordinate 54,645, forward strand.
TACTGTCGATTGGATGTTTAAATGTATACATAATGTATAATTACACAATAATTATCTCTTTTTTTTTAACAACAATAATTATCTTACAATTATTTTTCTTTTCTTTTATCATAAAACGTTATATTTTATACAGTTAAACCAATAATTTATTTACATATTTTTTTCTTTTTTTCCAACTATATATTTTTCTTAAAAAATCAGATATTGTTTAATATCCATGTATGATTCATGAATTGTGGTCAATTTGATTTAAGAATGAGTAATTGAAACGGTGTCTCTGTCCAGTATTTATACTTTTTATTTAAAAAAATTATCATAATTTGAAAACGCCAGCTGGACGCCACTTAGATTTCAGCTGGACGCCAGTTAGATTCCAGCTGGACGCCAGTTATATGCCAGCTGGACGCCATTTAAAAGCCAGCTGGATGCCAGCTGTATTATTTAAATGCCAGCTGGATGCCAGCTGTATAATTAATTACCTGTATTACGGAATAATCATATCCCCTATAAATATAATCCATTTGTCAACATCGTCACTTCATACTCCATCGTCTTCTTCATTATGCGGCGGTATTTCTTCTTGATCACGATGAATTCTTTTGACGCCATCCTCTTCTTCCTACGATCTCCCCCTTACAACCTACAATCACACCAAACCCTAGACTCTTCAAAGGCTATACGCCCCTTAGAGATTATGGTTGTCCTCCCAGTTTCTCAAAACCACGAAGCTTCGAAAGCACTGGGATGTAGAAGGGACGATCCCATAACTTCTAAAGGCTTGAAGTAGGACACATTTTAGCGATCGAACACAGAGATTTTTGGATTATCCGGCCCACTGATGATTTTCTTTCGGGCTCAGCCAAATCGCCCTATAAGGTCACTATTTCTTATAATTTTTTCTCTGGAATTCTCCGTGTCCTCTAAGCTAAATTGATACCTCTTTCCCTCTCTGTACTCTCGCATAAAAATGAGCGGCGATTTCTAGCGAAAAGAGCATATTTGCATTCGGAAACCCTAATCTTCTCCGTTTTTCTCTTCTTTGTCTCGCTACTTTTGGGTAGTGGAACGGCGGCCGGCGAACGACACATTTGATGGTAAATCATCGTTCCAGGATTCGTTTTTGCATAGCCGCGTGGGTTATCGATCCCTTGACTGTCCCTACATCCCTCTGGATTTCAATCTCGCTCTGACGTAACTGAAGTTCAATTTTATTCGTGTTTCGTGTCTTGCATTCTCCATTTATGACCTAGAATTTTGTTTCCCACTGTGGAATTGAAGACTGGAATGGTTATTATTTTGTTGCTCCTGCGGGTTTTAATCAATTTACATACGATTATTGCAGGTATCCTGACGATATCCATGATGGTGTTTTGACGCTCCATGCGAGTGTTGAGTATACGCCAACCTCACCTCAGTATAAGCAATCCCGATATCTATGGAACACCGAAACCTGCACTGGCATTAGCAGGTGCAGCAACGCCTTTTGAAGATAGTGACCCCTTTGTGAGTCCCTTCTAAATATCGCTTCCCCATGGTTTCTATTCTTGGAACTCACCTAATTCCCTTTGAGTTTTTATTTATTTAAACGTCAACTAGTTTTAAAAGGTTGTTCAGAAACAGATCCAAGTGATGGTATATTGCCCAAAGTTTCACTTCTTTGTTTTCACATTCAAGTTTAATTACTTTTGATTTCATACTGTATCTCTTACATCGTCCAATTTCTATGTCAGTCTCTGCAATCAAGATCATCAGGGATACAGATAAGTTGAATATAATCAGTTGGCTAGGCGATCTATGTGTCCCTCAAGACCTTGTGTGGGATCATCTATATTGCAAATACAAAAAAATGCCCACCAGTCCACCAAGAATCACGTCCTTGTAAGATATGCAACATTCAATTTTTCTGATAGAATACTAAACAGTTACGATCTGACTTAAAACAAGGCATCAGCTTTCTTACACAAAGTGGATTCTCATATGGTAATTTTTACAGGCTTAAGAATATACAATTACAAGAAGTTAGTTTCAACACTTCATCAAAGCCAATAATCAATCGAAGGTAAAAATCATTACACTCACGTAAGTATTGGATTAGCAAACTAGCGTGGTCTAGGGGTCACAACGTCAAAATCCATGCTCAAGTTCATAGAACTTATTGACTCCATTTCTCGACTTTCTCCTACCCTTGAATGCTCAGATATCAGACACTCTTTTAGATCATTAACAACTCGAGACATGGTTGGTCTTCTTGCAGAAGAAAGATTGACACATGACATGGCTAGCTCAAGAGCCTTCCAGAGAGAACCACTGTCATAATTTCGGTGGAGTGTTGGATCCACAATACTTCCAATATCTCCCTTCATTATCATAAACCCAACCCATTCTACTATATATGATTTTTCGTGGGTTGAATCAATTATACGACGGTTTGTGATTATCTCCAAAAGTACAATTCCAAAACTGTAGACGTCACTTTTTTCTGTTAACCAGTTTGTTTGATAATACCTGCAGTACAAGAACATGGAGTTATATATTAGCAATCAAAAAGGAGGACGATTGGTTGTTACAAAATGAAGTAAATTACTTACTCAGGATCAAGATATCCAGGAGTACCAGCCACAACAGTTGACACATATGTTTCATTTCCGTCAGGAAACGACCTCGAAAGCCCAAAATCAGCAAGTTTGGCGTAGAAATGTTCGTCCAAAAGTATGTTCGTAGTTTTGATATCTCTGTGTACCATTGGTGGTTTGCATCCTGTATGTAAGTACTCCAATCCTATCTCATGATTTTAACGTTAATAATCTTCTTCAAGTGTTAATTTGTTTATAAGGTTAAAGGATTAATGCTTACCTAGTGCTGTATCCACAGCTATTCTTAGTCTGCTTTCCCAACTCAGAACAAGTCCACTACGGTTTCCTGTTTTAATCAGATGTAAATGCCAATTAAAGTCTTGAAATTACTGTTCTATATAAATGGTTTATTGTGTTTATATTACCTGATAAATGTTGCTTTAAGTCTCCATTTGGCATGTACTCGTAGATCAAGGCCAAGTGGTGTCCTTCATCACAGTACCCAACAAGACTGACCAAATTTATATGGTGAACTCTCATAAGCAGTTCCACCTAACCAATCATCTATCAGATATATACTTCGATCTAAACAGATGCCAGATCATGGGGGAAAATAGTACCTCTGCCTTGAAATGCTTATAGCCTTGAGCTGATGATTGAGAGAGCAATTTAACAGCTACTTGTTGGGTACCATTAATACAACCATGATAGACTATTCCAAAACCTCCTTCACCAAGAGCTCTTTGAAAGTTATTTGTAAGTTCTTGAACTTCTAAATAACTAAACCTTGTCTTTTTTGGTACGAATGATGGTTCTGACTGTTTACTCGCATTACCAATTCCTGGTGCAGGCACACTTTGTGGAGGTTGTGAATCTACACAGTAATATGTTTTGTTATGCAACTGAACCTATTGGATTTTAACAGATTTCTATAATGATCAAATGGTACCAGACTCATCTGAAGGTAACTTCTTCTTTCTAAAGACAAAAAAGAGAGCCACAACCACCACGACAATGAACACAGAGGCAGCAGCTGCAATAACAGGTATCAAGAATTTCTTTTCCTTTTTTTTACTGCAGGGGCCTAATACACACAACCCTGGATTTCCGTCAAGTCTACAAGAATTAACTGATATTAGTTCAAGCTGTTCATCACAGCATATTTGACTTTCCCAAGATCATATCTTCTGAATAGTAAGCATATAGCCTTTTCTGTTTTAAATTATAATATGGATTCAGTAAATGGTAACTTGAAGCTTACTTTAGCACAAGTCCTGCCTTTTCTCTATCAAGAAGGGCCTGAGGAACTGAACCAGTAAGATTGTTCCAGCTTAAGATTCTGTTAAGGGCAAATAAACCATTATATATATATATATATAGCACATATATAGCTAAGTTCCATCAATATGAAAAAAGAAAGAAAACTTACATTAAAGATAATGATTTCATGTTTGCAAGAAAAGCAGGTACTGGTCCAGTCAAGCTGTTGTTAGACAAGTCGCTGCGATTGCATTTGGGAAATTACAAATCACTGGCTTGTAAGTTGCATCTGAACAAATTTGTTCTTACTGACAAAAAGTAATGACTTACAGTTCTTGTAGCAGTGTTAGATCCTCGAAAATTGGGGCTATGCTCCCAGTCAATCCACTTTTTGACAAGTTTCTAATCACAGAAACACTTATCACATAAGTCTAGATACATTAGTTTTAGATCAGAAATCGTGTTGTGAATGTCCTTACAAGGAAATGATTCTTGGGGCGGTGGCATTTATGTAATTGCATCTTATCTTTTCCCATGAAAAATCATGAGGGAGACATGGATCTCCTTGCCAACTAATTTCACTCACCCGATAACTAACTTTGATGTTCTTGATTGCCACAACTGACATAAACGTTGATGAAAAAAAAAAGTTTAATTTTGAAGAATAGATAGCCAATGTACTGTAAAAAGTGGAGGTTCAGGAGTGACATACCATCACTTATGCTTGTTTCCAATTCCGGGAATTCAACAACAGTGTAAACTTCAAGAGCATTGATTAGAGGAGGAAGAGTTGAGCTTGGAGTTCTTACAAGCTCTAATTTGCAACCATTGGAGTCACATTGGATTGGTTCATCAGTGAAAACTGTAAGTAACTCTAACTTGGGAGGACTAAAATCTGAACGATTAAAATTCCCTTTCAATATAATGTCAAATTCTCTAGATTCATTGGCTTGTAAGGATTGTATCTCAGCAAAGTGAAGATACACGTAAGCTTTAGCATTAATTGGGGTTGTTCTCCAAGTAATGACCAATGAGTCATTGGCTTTTTTAGGGATAATAGCTCTTTGAAGTGCAGTTTTTGGTACCTCAAATATATCTGAATTATTGATATCAAGTGTTGTATTTATCTCAGTATATGAAGAGTCAAAGAATGGAAACCAAATACGATCATGGACATCATCAGAATACCTGCAATGGAGTCAAAACTTAGAAGAGTAAAATGAAAACCAAATCATGATCACATCACATGGAAATGCTCAAAACAAGGTACGTTAACTTTTACCTTATGGAATTAGTTGAATTGCCACAAAACACTCTGAAAGACATCTTAAGTGAACTAGAAGGAGTAACATGATAAGTATTGTTTCTTAGTGGTCGTAATTCTATAGATGAGATTAATGGCACGGTTTCTCCAGTTTTAACAAGACAAAGATCCAAAGAGTTTGATCTTGCTTTGTAGATGATCTCCTGTCTTATACCATAAGGTGTATCTTTCAAATCCATTCTTAACCATTTGTTTGAACCGATATAGACATCAAAAGTTGGGTCGGTATTAAGACCATCATAATTTCCATAAACGAAGGTAACAATAATAAGATAGTTAGTGTCACGAGTGACATTCAAAGTATAACAGTTACGTTTCCCTTGTGGAAAGTATCTTAGACTTAAATATGTTTCCTGTAAATTTATGTTGAGACTTTCATCGACTCTACTAATGTTTCCTGTCTGGATGAAACTTGAATCTGATGTGTATATTAACCCATAAAATCGTTCGGTATAAGGAGACTGATCAGCAGGTAATCCGCAATCCAAGCTGATGAATCCTGTCAAAACACAAACGAAATTGTAAGTCAAAGGTAAAATATAGTTGTTCCTGCATAACCATTTTAGAGATGATATATATATATATATATATATATGATTACCTTCTTGTGTCTGAGATCATGGGAGACGATAGA
>KE153360.1:60590-72526 GCA_000411095.1 Aethionema arabicum
GATCCAACAATAACGACAAAGGTTGCAATTATGGCTAAGAAAAGATGACTCTTCATCTTCTTCCCACTTTCAATCAAGAACATAACTACATAAGATATTCGTGACAAAAATTGAAAGATATGTATAAATGAGAATGTACCTATTAATGTAGACTTTAGACGAAATGATAATGATAAAAAGGTCAACTTGGGCAAGAAAATTTTAAAAAATGAGTAAAAAATATATATGTTCAGTGACTGATTCTACAATTAGATCATGGAACCAAGCCGTCTCTTAGAATTATGAGTATTACTCAGTCCAATTCTTGATACTGGTTTTTGGAATTAATTATATTTCGAGTTTCCACTGATAAGTGATATCGTGCCCAATGGAAATGGTGGAAGAGAAGTATGTTGACGCCAACTGTACGCCACGTAGATGCCACCTGAGCAAATAATACTGTTAGTAACTTAGTTTTTATTTATTTTAATTTTAATATAATAGACAGCTGTAAAAATTATATCTTAGCTGGCTTTTTCCATTATTAACTAGTTTTGTCACATACCACATGTAAAAAATATCAAACCCTATACTATCCAAAATCTCTTACCGAATAGAAAACCGGCGAAGTCGTCATAGCCGGACAATTCGTCCGCCGGCGTACCTTCCCGGATAGTATGGTGGTCCTCCAACAACCACGAAACCTGGGAAGTACTGAGGTGGAGAAAGGGACGATCACATTACCTCCAAAGACCTGAAGTAGAACATACATTTAATCTATCGAACGCAGAGATGTTGGATTTCCGGGATGATTCTTCTCTCAAATCAGGGAAATGTTCCTCTCAGGTAAGGTAGGATTTCCCGTTAATCTGTAATTTTAATAAAAATTTGGTTGACAATGGCACAATTGATACTTCTGACTTCTGAGCAATGGCTTAGGGTTTCAAAAATGTTTCTGGTGTATCTCTGTAAGACTGTTGAAATTAACATTTTGATGTGGAATATTATTACATTAACTTTTTGCTATTATACGTTTAACAGTATGGATGCTGAGCAATGTTAGGAAAAGGAGTATTGGTAGATTTATGGGTTACCATTCTAGTACTATATGCATCTCTTATGGCTGAATTTTTTAGTCTCAAAATTTGGGATCCGTTTCACTTGCTGTTTTTTACCTTTTGAAAATTGTGTGCATATTCCTAATTTTTATAGTTTTTCTTGATGCAACAGTTTCTTTGGGGATTTGGCACTAGGCAGTAGTGTGTTTAGAAGCTCATGGAACCAACTTTGTGGGTCCAGGGCTGTACGTGAGTCCCTTCTAACTATGCTGTGAATTGTGGGTGAACACTCTCGAGATACTGATCACGCTGTAAGTATGACCCTAAGTAGGTACACAGTTGCTATTGTACAAGTAATATTCAAATCGACTACGTCCTATTTTAATTAAATAAGTTTGATTTCTTTCTTCGTTTAGCTATTCTTGATTGAGGCATTTTCTGTGCCTTTTATGCATCTTGCGGCATAGCACACCTCTCATCTACTGAAAATACACTATTTGTGGTCTATGTGCATTTGAACCTTATTAACGTTGCATCTTCTGTTTTCATTCCTACGATAGCATGATTGTGGCTAATAGTCACGAAATACTGATCACACTATGAGTATGACTATTCCCTAAGTTGGTACACAATGGCTAGTGTAGAAGTAATATTTAAATAGACTACATCCTTATTTAATTCTTGAAAATTTTATGATGAATTCTGCATATTGATCACTGTTTGGTATTTAAGTAGCTTGAATGAGTACAAATGTGGTTTAAATATTGCACTCTGACCTTGATCTTCTTTTTTTTATTGGTGATCTCGTCTACTGAATATTTTTTGCATAGAGATCAATACAAATTGAATGACTTTGCACCAAGTTTTCTAAACGCTGGGGACCCCAGTCAAAGCTCCGTGTCGTTGAAAACACCAATTCAGTAGGCCTATTTGGTGACACATTGATCTTGAAGTTTATTTGGTGCTAAATCTTAGATCCGCCAAGTTGCTGTTAAATAGAAGTCGTTGAACTGGTTAGGTGGATTTAAAAATAGTTTGTGGGACAGGTCTGACATATCTTTAACTTGTCAGCTTTTACATTTTGTTTAAACAAAAATAACATCATATCCTTTGATTTAGTATTCAATTCACCCATTCTTTGCAATTTGGAATATAAATTTAGTTTGGAATATATCATGAACCGATTGTACTAGAAAATTTCAATGTTCATATAGATCATATACTCTTTCGTATCAAAAACGTTTTATGTTGACTTGAAAATGGATGGTCACCGCCAAATTTTTCTTTCATTGAGTATTGTAGTGCTTGCCATTATACATCTTGTTGAAGCTCAGCCTGATCAAAATGGTATATATCTCCGCGTTCTAGCTAGTTTATATATCATTTGTTAAAGTATTTCAAATTACTTGATGTGACACATAAACATCAGTTTGGTCGATATCATTGGCCGTGAACAGAAGCGATAAGAATTTGTGCTTGTTTTATTTTGGTGATCAAGTTTATGTTAGTCTTATGTTCTGAATTTTGTGATTGAAACCATGTTTGATTTTGTCGTCTTCGGTCAGCCACTAAATTTAGTTGCCACTTATAATATATTCTATTTTGCAGGTTTCATCAGTTTGGATTGTGGTTTACGTCCTAGTGAATCTCCCTATACTGACCCAGTAACTGGTTTAACATTCACAACTGACTTCAATATCATCCAAAGTGGTAAGCGTGGTGAAGTTAACGATGATTTGACGTATTTGTACCAGCAGTATAGAGACTTGACATATTTTCCCGATGGAGTACGAAACTGTTATAATCTGAATGTAACTAAGGGCATCAACTATCTAATAAGAGCTGGGTTCTCTTATGGAAACTACGACGGCCTTAATGTAAATCCCAAATTTGATATTTATGTGGGGCCTAATCTGTGGACTACGGTTAATTTGGGCCAAACCGAAAGAGATCAGGAAATCATTTACTTGTCGAACTCAGAGTTACTGCAGATTTGTCTTGTCAAGACAGGGACAACTGTACCGATAATCTCAACCTTGGAAGTAAGGCCATTAAGAAATAATTCTTATATAACTCAATTTGGACCCTTGAAACTAGTACATCGGCGATCATACACAAACACTTCTTTTGGTATTATACGGTATGTATTATGTAAATCCAGATTCAGGCAACTTTATATAACTTACTGTCTCATGGTTAACCTTAATATTGTTTCCAGGTATCCGGATGATGTTTTTGATCGCAAATGGGATCAATATACTTGGTATGGAGCAGATTATAGTACCACCACTCTCAATGTAAATTCCTCTGAACCCTTTCAAATCCCAGAAGCTGTAAGTAGATTGGCAATTTTACCCGAAAATGCCAGCAGACCATTGAACTTGTACATGTTTCCGGATGAAAGTGGTGAAAAGATGTACGTCTACTTTCACTTTGCCGAGATCCAAATCCTAAGATCAAATGATACAAGGGAATTCAATATTTTACGGGATGAAAATATCATCCACTCAGCTTATAGTCCTAAGTTCTTACAGTCAGAAACAAAATCCACCATATCACCACAAAAATGCAGATTCTACTGTGATTTCTACTTCGTAAGAACTCGGAGGTCAACCCTTCCTCCACTGGTCAATGCTGTGGAGACATTCTCTATTGCTGAGTTTCCATACGCTGAAACAAATCCAAACGATGGTAAGTACGTCACTATTGCTTTACTGTCATAGCCTGACTAGGAAACTTTAACGTTATGTATATTCTAATTATTCTCAGTGTTTTATTATCTGTATGGTAGCTGCTGCTATAAGGAATATCACAGCTACTTATGGACTGAAGATAATTAGTTGGCAAGGAGATCCATGCCTCCCTGAACATTTAAAATGGGAAGATATAAAGTGCAGCTATGATACAAATAAGTCTACTCCTCCAAGAATCATTTCCTTGTACGTAAGATCACTATCATCTACACACACATTGTTGCATCTTTAAAGTCTCTGAAAACTTGGTCTGATGACATAAACAGAGATTTATCATCACGCGGATTAAGTGGGAATATAGCGCCTGCATTTCAGAATCTGACAGAGCTACAAAAACTGTAAGTATTAATTTCTTATATCATAGTTCGCAAATTTATGCAGAGAACTTTTATTCTATTAGTCCTATAAATAGAGGAAAATTAAATTTGTTCTACAAACGATAGGGACTTATCAAACAACAGTCTTACTGGGAGCGTGCCTGAATTTCTAGCTCAAATGAAGTCATTGACGATCATGTAAGTTGCTCTGGAAGCAAAACAAACATTTATGTGTCCCTTTAATTCGGGTAATATCAATGCAACGTTTTCTCTGCCTTGACAGAAACTTAAACTGGAACAAGCTTGTGGGTCCGCTTCCTAAAGGCCTTCTTGACAAAGAAAACAATGGGCTAAAGCTCACGTAAGATTCTCTTCACCGTTATGTATTCTCCATCTGTGCTTTTTGTTTATTTTGGGTCTTATTCAACCACACTTTTTCATGCTCTTTAGTATCCAAGGAAACCCAGAGCTTCGTACCGATGGGTCTAGCAAAAAGAACGATCCAAAATATTTATTACCAGTTGTTGCATCGGCTGCTTCCATACTCATCATCTTAGCTGTGATAATTCTTGTTATTGTACTCAAAAAGAAGAAAAATCCAACGCAAGGTGTGCTTAATTTTGGGATATTGTATTCTTATCGTAACTTTTTGGCATACTTTGAAGTCTGAGAAATATAATGGGATTTTTTCTGTAACAGTCCAAGTCGAGTTACCGAGTAATCCAACCATTATTACGAAGAATCAAACCATTAGTACGCAGACAAAAAGGCTACCTTATTCAGAAGTGGTAGCAATAACAAACAACTTCGAAAGAGTTCTTGGAGAAGGAGGATTTGGAGTTGTGTATCACGGTTCTTTGAATGGTAAACAACCAGTAGCTGTTAAAGTACTCTCTCAATCATCAGTTCAAGGGTATAAAGAATTCAAGGCAGAGGTATATAATAGATCAACATGACCTAAAGTTACATTCTAAGAGACCACTTACGAGCTCTAAACTATGTATTAATGTTTCCTCAGGTTGAACTTCTTTTAAGAGTTCACCACGTAAATTTAGTAAGTTTGGTTGGATATTGTGACGAAGAAGGCCACTTAGCCCTCCTTTATGAATATGCACCCAATGGGAACTTAAGACAACATCTCTCAGGTATAGTCTATTCTAATGTTCTCTGTTTTTACGGTATCACTCAAAAACCTTTTAAGATATTTGACAATTCTAAGTATAGGAGAACGTGGTGGTTCCCCTTTGAAGTGGTCAAGTAGATTAAAAATCGCTGCCGAGACTGCACAAGGTTCGTTATAATTTCATCATCCATCAATGATTGCACATTATTGTATAGAATGATCACGAAGTCTATTACATGTGTAGGTTTGGAGTACTTACATACCGGTTGCAAACCTCCAATGGTACACAGAGATGTCAAATCTACAAATATACTTTTGGATGAACATTTCCAGGCCAAACTCGCAGATTTTGGGCTTTCTAGATCTTTCCCAGTTGGAGGTGAAACACAAGTGTCAACAGCTGTAGCTGGCACTCCTGGATATCTTGATCCTGAGTATGCGCTACATCACATCACTAATGTAACCAAAACTTGTCTTCCTTCTTTCAATTTTTTTCATACATTTCCATGTCTTGTCTTGCAGATACTATCGAACAAATAGATTGAATGAGAAGAGTGATGTATACAGCTTCGGAATTGTGTTGTTAGAGATGATCACAAGCCGACCTGCGATCCAGCAAACCCGCGAAAGATCACACATAGCAGCATGGGTAGGGTTCATGCTTACCAAAGGAAATATTGACAACGTTGTGGACCCAAGACTCGATAGAGATTATAACCCTACTTCTCTCTGGAAAGCTATTGAAATAGCAATGTCCTGCGTTAACCCTTCTTCCAGAGAAAGACCAAACATGTCTCAAGTCTGTAATGAGCTTAAGGAGTGTCTAATATCTGACAGCTCGAGACAAGTAGGGAGCCAAGAAAGAGGCTCAAAGAGTTCCGTTACATGGAGTACAGACCAAGTAACCCCTAAGCCACGCTAACCTCTGCCAACAACACAATCACTAAGAATATCTTGGCCTTAATCAATTTGATGTAAGCTATGTGTGAATACTTTGGTTTCGTTTACGGGTTTTGGAAACAGACGAGTGCTAATCGACAATTCATCTTCAATAAGTCGCTTTTTACTTTGTCTTGATGTGTGATAATGTTTGATTTCAAAATTTAATTATTTTTAAAATATCACTAGAAAGAAGTTTGCATATGTGTTATAACTTATAAGTTTTCTACCAACCAAAAATTTACTAATTTCGTGAAATATACACATGAAAGTAATTAATTTTGGTTTAATACATGGCGAAACACAGTGTGGTCGGGTGGGGACGACCGCATTGGATTCGAAGACCTCTAGAGTCTCTACAGTTGAACACGCGGTTATAGACGAATGGTCCACGTTGCTAATTTCATAAGTTTAAAACTTGGGATTTAAAGGCTTGTCTAGTGATCGTGGTCATCACATGGGTAAGGTCCGCTACTCTTACATCTTCTTCACACTCTCACTACTCCTTCGTGTAATACACGCTCTTCATCTAATATATCAAATCAAATACACTGCTTCAAATTGGCGCGTGCGGCTCGTGATTTGTCTCTCTTTTTTTTTAATTTGAAGAAATATTATATTATTGAGATTGTTTATGTTTCTAGGTGTGAAGTAGTTTAGTTTTATGTTAATGGTTAATAATACTCGGTTCTGATTTTATGGTTCCGGTTTATATGCTCCGATGATTGCGGTAATCAAATGGATACTGTAGACTGTAGAGTACACTCGATAGGATTCCCTCTTCTAGTGGTCCCCGTCTCATTTCTTCAATTATTTATATCCATTCACTCGACTCCTATATCTTCTTTTTCTTTCTTCCAGATTTACCCTTCCTTTTTTCCCTTACTGATTTTGGTTTCATAGTGTCTTCCGAGGCTAAATTCGTCATAGTTTGACAAGAAGTAGTTTTCATAGCATGATTATAGTTTGATATTTTTATTTTGTATAATTGTCGTATTCTTATAGATAATCAGAAGACAATTTTTTCAAATTTTTAATAAGTAAACAAATTGAAAGTTTTGTGCTCTTTTATTCTATCGATTTTCTTGAACTATTAGTCATGTGATTGATAGAAAATTTGCACGAAACTGTAATATATATATATATTTTTTAATGATATTCGTTTTTAGTGCATTGGAATATTGTCTGTAATGTCGTCTAAGACTAATTGCGTATATAATTTATGTGTGATTCTTTCTTTTATGTGTGAAGATTGAGTATTAATAATGGGAAATGAAATGAAATTTATTTTGCTTGCAAGTAAGATAATGTACCTTTAATTTTTCTTAGGTCCGTTACGTACGGACCAATCATGAAAGTGGAAAACTATGCTTAAGAAAGGTATTGGGTGTGAATGTGATACTATAAACAAGCTTAATTATATAAAAAAAAAAAATATATCAAGATAATTACGATATATTTGCATTTTTAATTTGAGATACTTATACAAATAACATAAAACTTGATGCTATTAGTTTTGTTAAGATGACGTAAGAGTTACCAATTTTAAAGGGCGTTGATGATAAATTGATAATAGACATCTTCTGGTCCACACACAGAGTAACGACCAATAGCCATCATTTATTTATTCTTTTCTGTGTTTATATATGCGACATTACTCTCTATATCATCAAATCTATAATTGTGTTTTGTTTTTTTTTTCAATTCCACGATCCAAATCATGTTTAGAACTCTGTTTACTATGTAATAATCACCATAAGTGTGATACTTTAGTATGCAAAATTTAAATTTTAAAATAAAGTAAAAGAACAAAAAATTAAGGAAATCTAACTAATAAATAAATATTTGTAACAATAAAACAAATAAATAAAATAAAAATGAATAGTATTATCTTTGAAGTAGTTATATTATATAATATACACCTCCCTCTGCTTTCATTTCCCTACACACATGAACACTTCTTCTCCAAAACTCTCTTTCTTAAATGGCAATGTTGAGTTTAGTGTTTGTTGTTACTGTTCTTGTGGGTTTGGCTGCAGTTTCTGAAGCAAGAATTCCAGGTGTCTACAATGGAGGAGCTTGGGAAAGTGCTCATGCCACTTTCTATGGAGGTTCTGATGCTTCTGGCACCATGGGTATCCTATCTTCCTCACAAATCCCTAATCTTCATCATTTCTTACAGTTTTCACTCAAAAATTTCACATCTTTAATTCTACCCACCACATTGTCTAAATAAATGTGTTATCTTGAGATATTACTGCTTCTTAATTTATATAACACAACTAAAGATTCACTTTTTTAGTAGTTGCTAAAAGTGGAAGATCTTTATACTTTTGGTGTGAATTAACTTTAAAAAATCTCATTTTGATCTGTTTTTTTTATAAAAACAGGAGGAGCTTGTGGGTATGGTAACCTGTACAGCCAAGGCTACGGTGTGAACACAGCAGCTCTGAGCACAGCTCTGTTCAACAATGGATTTAGCTGCGGCGCTTGTTTCGAGCTCAAATGCGCTAGTGACCCAAAATGGTGCCACTCTGGAAGCCCTTCTATCTTCGTCACAGCCACTAACTTCTGCCCTCCAAACTTCGCTCAACCCAGTGATAATGGCGGCTGGTGCAACCCTCCTAGACCTCACTTTGATCTCGCCATGCCTATGTTTCTCAAGATCGCCGAGTATCGCGCCGGAATCGTCCCCGTCTCTTTCCGCCGGTAAGTATTTATCAGTAGAATCGTACCAGTCAAATCCCTAGTTTTACATTTGGGGGAAAAAAATTAAATCGGACAAATTGGGGTTAAATTGCAATTTTAAAAACTATCAGGTAAAAATTAAACGTCTTGAAAATATCGGGGTGTAGTTGAAAAAAAGTCTCTTACGCCTGGATTCTTGGCGCGAGTCGCTGCAGCATTTATGTCGGGTCGTACACAAAAGCGTTTTAGTTTTTTCTAAAATCTAGTAGATGTTAATTTCCTGCAAAAAAGACGAAAATGTCCTTCTAATAATCCCATTTTAACAAGTTCAGTACATTCATATAATAAAGTCGTGGTAAATAAAATTTGGCCATTTTACTTTTTAGTCAACACGCGGTTTCCAATAAAAGACAAATTGACGTAACTACCCTTAATGTTATTTTACAATTACAATAGGATTCCATGCCGGAAGATCGGAGGAATGAGGTTCACCATCAACGGTTTCCGTTACTTCAACTTAGTTCTGGTGACCAATGTGGCCGGCGCCGGAAACATAGTGCGACTGAGCGTGAAAGGAACAAGAACGTCGTGGATGAGCATGAGTAGAAACTGGGGGCAGAATTGGCAGTCAAACTCTGTGCTGGTTGGTCAGTCACTTTCGTTTAGAGTGACGGGCAGTGACCGTAGAACTTCGACATCGTGGAATATTGCTCCGTCTAATTGGCAGTTTGGTCAGACTTTCATGGGAAAGAACTTCAGGGTTTGAAAAGGGCATTATCGGGAGATCGTTATCATTATTAATTACTATTATCTACTATAATTACATAATTAAATCTCAGCCGAAGGCAATTTAATTAGTAATTGAGTAATTATATATATATATATATATATATTTTTCATGTTTCCAAGGCCACACTATAAAGTTCCAGTTTTGCCCCTGATGGGCTTTTTTCTGTTGTTCATTGGGGAGTGTGAAAGTGGAAAGTGTGGCTGGAGTCATATGGTGAGTTTTAGCGTGTGGGGTCATAAATGTTTAACGCGTCTTCTTTTGGGGTTAAATTGGAAGTTTGTGGAAATTTGAAGGAGCCACATGCGAAGAGTTCCCATTATAGTAAAGAAGCAGTAGTAATAGCTGTTTGTAATGCTTCTTGTAGACCTCTATATTGTACTATATCGATATATAATATATATATATATGAATTTGTGTACCCAATGGTTTATTCTAATTATTTTCTGGATATTGAAACGCAATCTACATTATATACAAACTGAATTTGGTATACACTAAGTAAAAACCTGATTGGTTGGTCAGAAATTGTTGAGTTATCAAGAAAATAGTTGGGTGGATAACAATAAAACAACATAAACACAAAGTAGATGATGGTGAAATCTTTTAGACAAAACCCATAAATATAATATCTAGTAGTATCAAATTAGTTATTCAAATATAATTTGAGTAGGGGTAAAACAAAGGGTAAAATGGGAAAAAAAGAAATCGAGAAGAAGAAGGTCCATCGGGTACTTAACGAGAAGAGAGAAGATGAGGATACGCACATGGTGGGTCCCTTCTTTTTGTCCCTCCCTCCCTCCTATCTTTAATTCTTTATTAATTATTTTCTTTTTTATTATAAAACAAATATCAATGATCCTCATCTTATTTTTTGCAATAGGAATAATAAATCAAAATAGTTAGCCCAACAAATAATAAGCCCAATAAAAGCTAATGAAAAGCCCATATATAAGTCTACAACTACTTGCAAGTCCTTTACAACATGCACTGAGTCTGCGCCGTTGCTTTAATATCTACAATGCTTATATAGTTTTGTTTAATCAAAGATTATATCATTTATACATATTTCATGGGAATATAAAAGCTAAATTTTCTACGCATTGAATTTAATAATTTGTAGACTATGTTGAAACCAATCAAATTATGAGTATTTTGAAGGTGGTTAAACGTAAATTTAAATTATATTTTGGAGAATTAGGTGAAAAAGAGGAAAATAGATAAACCAGTCCAACCATATAACACCAATAGATTAAATAACAACAACTGCAAAAGTAGACTTATTGATCTTTCTGACCAATTCAAAATCTTGGTGCTTGAAGATTTAAACTCTTACTAGATTTTGGAATCGACGGTTAGTATGTAATTAAGTCTACTGGATGGGAGTTTGCCCTGTCACATCAGATTATTGCTCATTCTCACGAATGTCTTTGAAAAATCTTAGAAGAAGGCTCCAAATGTTCAATTTGACTGGGTAACGATTTGGCAGATGAAGTGTTTTCACTTCACCAATGGAGAGAAGAGAGGAGACGGGGAAGATGGAGAGGGTGTCGTTTCTAGAGTTTCGAGGCTCTCGTGGGCGCGATCCCTTAGTGTAGCTTCCAGTGCTTCGGACCCGACTCGCCGCTCCGAATTTGACTCCGACTGGAGTCTTTCACCGGACTGTTCGGGGTTTCCCAGGCCTTTGAGTCAACGATGGATCGGTGGAAGCACCGGCGAGAACGATTTGAGGATCTTTACTTATGGTGAGCTGAAATCAGCCACTAGAGGCTTCAGTAGAGCTCTTCTGATCGGTGAGGGAGGGTTCGGTTGCGTCTACAGAGGCGTCGTTGATGTCTCTGACGGTTTTGATTCCAAGATAAATGTCGCCGTCAAACAAATGAATCGTCAAGGTTTACAGGCACGACTCCACACTTTTTTTACTTCCTGAATCTCTCCGCTTATAGCTGTACTGTAAATGTCGCTTTTACGACTCTATAAATCTTGGTGTGGTTTTGTTCTAGAGTTCAGGGGCATAAAGAATGGATCAATGAGGTGAATTTTCTGGGAGTAGTGAAGCATCCAAATCTTGTAAAGTTAGTTGGGTATTGCGCGGATCACGATGAAAGAGGAATGCAGCGGCTTCTAGTGTACGAACTTATGTGCAATAAAAGCTTGGAGGATCATCTTGTAGGCCGACTTCCTCTATCTCTTCCATGGATCACGAGGCTCAGGATTGCTCAAGACGCTGCTCAAGGCTTAGCATATCTCCATGAAGAAATGGATTTTCAGGTTTTTTTTCACCCCCGAGTG